>JAHBCN010004829.1:0-60399 GCA_019359885.1 Listronotus oregonensis | reverse complement strand
TTTGTTAAGAAGGATAGTCATAATGAGTTCTTAACTGAAAATTTTACCACGGAAGATAGGGTAATTTTTTTCAAATTTATTTTGTTATATATGTATTTTTTTTTTATTTTATTTTAATTTACATAAATTGCCCCTTTGTTATATCTGTGATTTTACGGGTTTTTGGAGATAGACATTTTATTTTGATTTTAAACTACATAAAATTGTACCTCTCCTATGACTGTGATAATAATTGTTCTAATTGTTTAAGATTTACTGTGATATGATGTTTTATACAACATTTATGTACTTTGTTTGTTGACTAATGTGAATACTGTAATTGTATTTTTACAAAAAAATCTTTATCTTTACAATTATTTTGTGGGAACAAAACATAATAATAGATAGAATTTAGGTTAGCCAAAGTCAATTATTTTTCTAAAAAGTTTTTCTTTAGAAGACAGTTAGTTTTAAATATCATTTATAATACAAAAATAAATAAACAATTCTTAAAATCTTATAAATTAATTAGGTATACTTTTTAAAATTTTAAGTACGCTAAAAATAAAGAATCCGTAAATGTTTAACAGGCAAAATTGGTACCAATAGTTTTGTAAAGATCTTCAGAATACAGCTTAATCACTTAACTAGCTCAGATCGGGTTGTTTTAGATGGTTTAGGAGGTTATTCGTCCGGCCAAAGCGTCGCGTCGTTTAAATGCCATTTGCGCAATCTGACCCAAATTTCGAGTAAAATCGACCTCTGTAGGTGAGGCACACCTACTATAGGGGTACCAATGGCTTCCTTATGGTCCCTTTTATGCAACCCAGCTCTTTACTAAGCCCAGCGAAGTGCGTTTAAAACGCTATAAGCGGTTATTTAGACCAAAAATAGCCTTTTTTTTACGTTTTGGGCCCCGAATTTCGAGTGAAATCGACCTTTAGGTGAGGCACACCTACATTTCGGTACCAATGGCTTTCTTGTAGTCCCTACCATACCTTGGCTCTTTACTAAGTCCAAAAGTGGTTAAAAAAGCACAAGCGGTTATTTAGCCCAAAAATAGCCGTTATTTCACGATTTGGCCCAAAATTTTCGAGAAAATGCCCTTTCAGGGAGGAAGCTATTTTTGGGGAACCAATGGCTTCCTTGTACCCTACCATGCACCCTGACTCTTTACTAAACGCAGCGAAGCCTTTTAAAAAGTTAAAGCGGTTATTCAGCCCGAAAATACCTTTTTTTTGGTTTTTTACGATTTGGCCAAATATCAGGAAATCGCCCTCTATAGCTTTTTGAACGCTTCGGTGGGCGAAGTTAAAAGTTATGAGACGATATTTCAAAAGGGTCAATTTTGGGATACATACAAAATAAACAGATCAGAAGGGAAGCGTATTTTCTGGGTGTGTGGCTATTGATTTAACATGTCTTTTTTCAGTCACCCCCCATTTTTTCAACCTAAACTAAATCTATTTTAAGGAAAGTTTTTGCCTTATACAGGGTGTTCGGAAAATTTTTTTTCCGCCATATTACATTTTTTTTTTCATCAATTTAGTTGATATTCGGCAGACGAACCACTCTTTAGGTCCAATATTGTACGTTAAAAGTAGTTTTTTTGAACACCGCTAGAGGACTTTACCTAAAACACAAAATTTATTTACCCCTATCTTTTTTATTTGGACAGATATTGCAAATTTGAATACACCAGCTTAAAGAAATTAAAAACTTAAAAAAGAATTTTTATTATCAATGTCGATAAACCTAACCATTTACCACAACTATAAAATTTTTTTTTTCATCCAATTTAACCATGTATTTAAATGAAATAAAAATCAAGTCGCCTTGTATTAAGTGAATTTGACAGATAATGATTTTATAAGTATATTTATTAATACATTTGTTAACAAGAAACTTAACACTAATTTAATATGTAACTAATCTTAATGGTAACTTATAAAATTGATTCTATAAAAACGGAAAAATTATAACATATTTTCGAAATGCCCCCTTATTTTTTTTATACATTTTCTAATTTTTTTTAAAATATGTCTTTTTATGCGAAAAAATATACCAACTGTATTTCTAATAATATCACAACCATTCATTATCCGTTGACGCAAATCATTTATATCATTTCCGGGGCGTCTTACAGACTAAATTTTTCAAATGGCCTAAAAAAAAAAAAAATCCATTGGATGGGGTGGAGCGCCATCCTGAAGTAGTCACATGTTTAATCTGGTTTGTAGGGAAACGTTTTTAAGCATGTTAGGTAGATTGTTTTAAAAAATTTAAATAAACCTGTCTAAATCCGTCATAAAATTAGGTCCTATTAGATACTCCTACAATTCTGGGCCATACAATCAACGAAACCCTTATGATGTTTTTTTTCCACAATGACGTGAGGGTTTTTATAAGACCATTTGTGCGTATTACGAAAATTTGTAATCCCATCTCGCGTGAATGCTGCTTCGTCAGTAAACAAAATTAATTCGATTAACTGGTTATTTTCTTCATATTTTTCCAAAAGACTATTGCACATGTCCAGTCGTAGTTGTGAATCACCCTCATAAAGTGCTTGAACCTTCTGAACATAAAATGGGAACAGAAGTTCTTCATGAAGAATTTGCCAAGCTGTAGAATTAGCAATTCCCTCTTGTTACGCAAGATTCCTTGTGCTAATACTTGGATTTTCTTCTACTCTTTCGATAACTTTTTGTTCTCTTTCAACAGTTCTAACATGCCTTGGTCTGCCTTTATCAAAAAACCCAATTTTGAAAGAACCTATCTCACCAAGTCGTCTGTGAATGTTGATGAAAGTTCGTGCACATGGAGCATTCTTTTCTATGTGAATATTCTCGTTCCATTTTATAGCAATGTATGTTTTTAACACGAAAAATTATTTTAAACTCAACAGTAATGCAACCAATATTTGTCAAATTTCGCAAAATTTGACACAAGCCGACTTGATTTGTTGATTTCATTTAAATACATGGTTAATTTGGATGAAACAGATAAAAACTTTGATGTCGATTTGTGGCTAAATGGTTAGGTTTATCGACATTGATAAAGAGTACATTCTTTTTTGAGTTTTTAATTATCTTTAAGGTGGTGTATTCAATTTGCAATATCTGTTTAAATAAAAAAGATAGGGGTAAATAAATGTTGTGTTTCAGGTAAAGTGACCTCTAGCGGTGTTCAAAAGAACTACTTTTAACGTACAATATTGGAACCCAAAGAGCTCGGTTCGTATGCCGAAAATCAACTAAATTGATGGAAGAATAAATGTAATATGACGGAAAAACAAAACTAAAAATTGAACTTTGCACCCCTGTATCTTCGTAACCATGGAGATCTCGACATTTTGCCAAATGACTTACTAACATTATTTTTCTATGTAGAATCACCCCTTAAAATTTCCTAACGCATTTTTCGAACACCCATATCTAGTTCATTGTGCTTATTCTTAATAACTTTTGAAATGTAGTTTTAAGTTTAAAATTTCTGTTTTTTTATTTTCTAACACCATATAACTCTTTTGTAGCAATTTTAATTTTTTTCTTTCTTAAAAATTGTCTTTTAAGGTTGTGTTTGACCAATTGTAATACTAATTACATAACACTAATAACAAAATACACAAATTATATAAAATAAATACATTTTTTTTATTATAATTAATGACGATGTCTGTGAAAGTTTTTTTGTAGATGTCAAATTTAAAGTGATTATCGATATTTTAAACTATATTTTTAAGAAATTAATATATTCGTGCTTATTTTTTTCATCCTCATCTGAAAATTATGATTTCTCTCTGTACTATATATCATTTAAAAAAAATATTTTTCATATAATTTTTGATATTTTTTTTAAACAACATCTCTTATTTGATCCTATTTTTAACTTTTTTAAATTCATTTGTTTTAGTATCCTAAAAAAAAAACAGAGTAAAGCAATAAGAGGGTTGGAATTTAATAAAGTTTAAATCATTTTAAATAAATTTTATTTGCTTAAAAATGCTTGAAAAGAAATATTTTTAGGCACTTAATGTCGTCATATTAAAAAAAATAGAATTACACAATAATTAGAAAACCTAAAACACAGCTGTGTATTAAAATAAGTTTTATTAAATATAGCTACAATTTTTCTTTTTAAAAAAATGCAGTTTGTTTAAAACCCAGTCAGGTAACTTTTAATGCTCATTTTATGTTATTATATTTAAAAGTTTGTTTTAAATATAGCCCAACTCTGCCCCATTTATTCGGAAACTCTACGATATTATTTAAAATTTTTAACCTAAAACTTTTGAGACTGGCAAAGTTCAAAGCATGTCATTAATATTTCGAGAAAAAAGAATTCAAAGCGCCTACAAAATGGGCGCATAGCGTGAGCTTATTTTAATTTAAAACACTTTCTTAACTTAGGTTTTCTCGGTTGGAAAGAAAAATCAATAATTATGAATATGAATTTATGTTTCCTCGGGCAGTGCAAAGCTTTGTTCCGTTACAATGATTTAATGCTTACAATAATGAACTGTGTTAATACGGTTAAAACATGGGAACAAAATAAAAAGAATGTAGATGTAGAGTACTTCATGTTTTCTATTTTTGGTAAATAACACAGTTTTTTTCAATTTGGAATATTTAATTTTTAGTACTTTTTAAAGCTATTGCTTAAATGTTTTCCAAATTAAATTATTACGTTTTTTAAAAATGTTTCTTAAAAGTTGTTTACATTCAAACATGGTAAATAATCAAAAGCAGTAAACAATAGTAGTTGTATAATTAATTATGTAGTTATTATAATTTAATTGGTTGTTATTTTACTTTATAAACATGACAACCATCTGGAAGATAAAAAATATAATAAAGTAATTGAAAAGTCTTGTTGAACAAAATAAACGTAATTTGGTTAACAAGACCTAACTTGGCTTATATCGACCCTGCTAACATCTTGCATTTTAATGAAAATATTTTTAAAGCCTTAAAAAATTTTAAGAAACTTATTGTTGCAAATTACAATAAAAGAAAGAACAACAATTAAAAAATACTTTAGAATTGTTTGTCCTATATAAGTTTTTTGACAGGTACCGTATGAGATGCTGTAGACTCTTTGGTTTTCCAGTTTTATTTTGTCTTTGGGATCCCATGGTTTATTGTGACTTGTTTGCTGTAGAAATAGTATGTATACGCAGAAGTCTTCCTATTTTGTCCGTGGTGCCTTTGATGTAGAACAGGGTGGTCCTACTTTGTTTTCTGAGGGTTCTTGTTTCTTTGGCTGGACATGCGTTTGTTGATTCACAGCTTTCCTTTATAGCCGTTGTCTTTGAGAGCATTTGTTATATTATGAAGTTCTTCCTCTCTGTTGTTGTCGTCAGTCAATTTGATTGATCTCGCAATTAATGTGGTGGCGATGGATGATGGTGGGAATCGGCGCGGCGTTCAGATACTCGTTGGTGTGTGTGGGTTTTCTATATACAGTATGTTGTAATTGGCCATTTTGGGTCCTAGTGATGAGTACATCCAAGAATGGTAGTTGTTAGTTATCTTCAAATTCCACTGTAAACTGGATCCTCTGGTAGATGGAGTTTAAATGATCTGGGAAGCCAAGTAGAGTTTCTTTTTCGAAGGGCCATACGACAAATACCCCATCAACGTATCTGAGCCATAGTTTTGGCTTTAGGTTAGCTGAATCGATTTAGCTTACCCAAAGCCAGAACTATGGCTATTTGCACCCTATAAGGGAGTGATATTTTTTTTTAAAGAAAAATATTAATGAGGATCGCAATCATTACGGTTTAAATAAATATCATAGTCTTAAAGTTTTAAGGCCTACGGTGATATTTTAAAATTTTGGTCAATTTTTTTTTTTTTGCTTTTCGACTCAATGTTTATTAAATTTCAATATAGTCCAAAATGAAATGATTCAACGTAATCACTTATTTCGTTGTTTTTTAGTGTTTTAACATGAACCTATGGGAAAAAAAATTATATTCGAACTTATTAGAAAATATTGGCAAGTTACCTTACCAATTAACTTAATTCATGGCGCACCCTTTTTAAAGATTTATTTTAAATTTTTACAAAAGAGTAAAAAAAGAAGGCAATTAATTATATATTATACATACTTTGGGTTATCCTATGATTTATGTTAAGTTAAGAAAAAAAATCACATGAATTTTAAATTAAAAGTATAGTGAGATAAAATAAGAAGAATGAAACTATAAAAATAATTTTAATATATAAGCTTGGTTTTTACAGTTTCCTTTTGATAGATGAAGCAATCACCCGACCATTAACCATTTTTTTCTTTTTTGTGTTAAGAAAAACTGTTGCTTAAATCAAATTTTATTTAGGTCAGGTAATATGGCATTTTGTCATTATTTTTCTTTTAAATAAGTAACGCACTGTTGCCTTGTACGCTTATGGACCAAAACATTTATTTTTTAAAGATTCTCCATCTCCAGAGATGTAAAAAGTCTCAATACATACACAATCAATCTATAACATACTGTATAATAGTAAATTTGTACTAAAAAAAAACAATATTTAGTGCTAAAATTAAAGAGAAGAAAATGTGCTTTTTCAACTATAAAAATAATAGGTTAAAACAGAGAAGTAGGGTTATATTATTATGTTAAGCCGGTCTTTCATTAACTGATTACTTTATTGTCCGGATAATTTCCATGGATATAATTGTCACAACAATTGTTATTATGGAAATTATCGGGATATTTATTCGTTAAATGAAGACCTAGGATATATAAATTTACCTAAATCTTATTAATAAAAAAACGAAATTTATATAACTTTATATAAGCTTATTATTTATTTATTTATTCTATCAAACTTTATTAGCCATATAATAATGGTCAAACGCTACAACTTCGAATAAAGCAGGATTTTAATATAGCTATTTATGTATCAAGGGCGTTACTGGGACTATAATGCCCTGAAGTCGAAATATTTCGATCTGATGGGCATTATAGTCCAGTAAAGCCCGTGGTGCATACAATGCTTTATGTTTTACCCAAAAAAGAGTTTTTCAATGACATTATTTATTCGCAATATAAAAAATAAGTTGCACCTGTACCTGTATACGTAAGTAGATAATGACTGGTGTTAAGTTTGACTTTGATGTTTCTGTCAGTTAGTCAGTTGGCATTTTTTATTTAACGATTTGCTCAAAATGGAAGAAATTCCACAAAATATAAGAGAAAAGGCCATAAAAGCGACCGAAAATCTTTTGCCAGTTAAATCAAGGCAACAGTATGATCGGGAGTATGGCATCTTTGGTATTTGGAAAGATGCGAACGCAATTCTTCAAATAACCGAAAACGTTTTAATGGCATATTTCCAGGAACTGGTAAGTTATTGATTTTATTTTAGTACATATGTTTAACAAACTTTATTATTTTTAGTCGGAAAAATACAGTCCGAACTCTCTCTGGACCAAGTATTCCACCCTAAGGTCTACGTTGATGGTCTATGAAAATATAGACATTTCGCAATACCATCGTCTCATATCTTTTTTAAAAGTTAAGTCGAAAGGATACGTCCCGAAGAAGTCTAAAGTTTTGGAAGGAGAACAAATATTAAAATTTATTAAGAAGGCTCCTGATGATATCTACTTGGTACAGAAAGTCATATTGGTAATGGGTGTTTTTGGAGGTTTAAGACGAGATGAGTTGGTCAAAATGACCATGGATGACATTGAAGATAGAGGAACAGTCTTGGTTATAAAGGTACCAGAAGCTAAAACTTCAACTTCAAAAGTTTTACTATCATTGAAGAAGATTCAGGCGCTTTAAATTTAATAAAAAAGTACACAACATTAAGACCAGCTGGAATAAAGGAGCGAAGATTCTTTCTTACCTATAGAAAGGGTCGATATACAGTACAACCCACAGGAAAAAATACCATAGGAAGCGTCCCAACATTGATCGCAAAATTTTTAGAACTGGATCATGCAGAAGCTTACACCGGCCACTGTTTGCGTGGCACATCGTCAACTTTACTTGGTGCTTCGTTTGAAACGCTAAAACAACATGGGAAATGAAAAGCTCTTCAGTAGCTGAAGGATATATAGAAGAAAGTATTTCATCCAAAAACAAAGTAGTCAAAATGATTGCCAATTCAGTTAATTCCGAGGTTAATTCCGTATCGACTATTGAAAATTCTTTAATGGACTGTTCTTCTATACAAAATAGCGTTAGTGCTACCACCGCTGCTACCATCAAGAAAAACACCGACCATTCTATAGTGGGATCAGCTACATTTTCGGGACATTTCAAAATTGTAATTTTTATTTTGGAAATAAAGTTTAATTTTTAGTATTGTTTAAAGAAAAATATTTTTTGTATAAACTTGATCTTTATTGTGAGAGAAATAAAATTGGATAAGCAATGAAATTTCTATATTAGCGCATTAGGGCATTATAAGCGAGCATTATCATAATCCCCGCTTATAATGCCCTAGGTGTGATAGCAGGTATTATTGCTATCATAACATATTCCTTTTCTAAGGTATTATAGATCAATAATAGATAGGTAAAACATAAAAATATTAATATTCCTTAGTTACCCGTATTTTATTACTAAGCGGTTTCGAAAAATGATCGCTTCCTAATAGTTTGATTTATAGCTTTTTAAATATTTTATGATAAATTGCTTGCAGTATCAAGGCTTCAATTGACATATTTGTAAATATACTGCTTGTTATAACAGTATGTCTGGGTATTTTATAAATTTACTTGGGTAAGATTATTTTATGGGATCATATTTAATATATTTTTTTACAAGCATGTGGCAATGCATGTTTTCCGCGTCGTGCGAAAAAAATGCGCTTTGCGTCTTTTGGGTGTTTGCAGTCGCGTGCGCACTTGTTTATGTTACTTTAAATTGATAGTCTAGCACGTAAATATATGAAAAAATACTTTAAGTTGCAAAAGTGATCTTAATTAATGTATTTCGTCATTATACCATTTTTACGAAAACAAAATATTTTCCAATTTCCATTATATTTGCAGCTAAAAGATGTAAGTAGTAAGCTTTAGTGGATACAATTAAAGTTAAATATTATTTTTAAGATTTGGTATGCCCATATTTTCTAAACTATGAAGGTAGCCATATCCTAGGTGGTCTTTTTTTAGGGTTTTTTTAAGAGACCTTTTTAATTTGGTGATACACTATACAGGATGTCCATTTAGAAAAACTATTATTTAACTCTTAAATTAATGTCAAAGCCAATATTTCCGAAAATTTAAGATATATATATATATATATATATATATATATATATATATATATATATATATATATATATATATATATATATATATATATATATATATATATATATATATATATATATATATATATATATATATATATATACAGGGTGTACCACTCCACTCCAAACATTGATACTCCATTTGTGTTGATAATTACTAACATGCACTTTATGGGGTTTTTTGGTTCGAAAAAATTTATGCCTGTTTACAAAACCATTTCTATGAAATGTACATTCGTCTGTAAAAAAAAAAATTTTAAAAAAAATTCCCCGTTTCTTGCTACCTGTTTTTGCCCATCGAAAAAATGAAATTTCGTTTTTCATAATCGTTTTCGGTTAGTTTTTGATGCATTTGAACATGATAGGGATGGAACTTGTTTTGTGAAGGCATTTTCCCACAGACGATTTTTAAATTTCCCTAAATTTTTACTTAACTCTCTTACTCTAATTTCGGGATTCTCTACAACTGAAAGGCTGATTGTCAATTGGTTTTCTTCATTTAAAACTCTTTTTGTTCTGGTTTTCTTTTCGTAAGCTATGCTTCCAGTAGATCGAATTTTTCTTTTAGTGACTGTAGCATTCTTTCATCAGGATGTCTGTTGTTTGGTTTTTTTGGCATATACTCGTGAAGCCAACAAACAGTTCTCAAAACATTCACCAATAACGTAAATCATATTCTTTTAGAGTATTTCATTTTTTTTTAAGAAATTACTATTTTTATTATTGTTGATTTTTAAAAAAATTTAAATAATTACTTCGTAAACGTCAAAACTGACACCCACTTACTCAATTGAAGACAAAAAAAAAAAAATCATGGCCAACTAATCACAATCCCTTTTTTAAATTTTTATTTTTGGGGAAAAATGGCTAATTTTTTTTTTTTAACTGAAATTTTAAAAAAAAAACTGGGGAAGATAAAGGTTTACATGTTGGTATCATTTTAAAGGTAAATGAATACTATCGATACATACTACTAGATACAGGGCGTTCCTTTTAAAAAAAATGGCGTAAAACAAAATTGAAAATATTGATATTTAAATATAAATTTTGTACACTCGATACGGAACTCAAAAAAGTTGCACTCTTATAAGATGAAGTGATCCCAGTTTAAAGTTTTTACAAACTTTCAGTAAAATTAAAAAAAAAATGACGGAGGAATTAAACTTTAAGTAAAATGTGATTTGGCAAAAAAAATTTTTAAAATTCAGTAGCTTGGCAACGTCGCATTTTAGAGCAAAAATATTTTAGGGTTGAACAAAGCATTCGATAGTCACTAATTCCATTAAAAAAAAATAGGTCATTCCATTTGAAAAAAAAAAATTATTATGTGCCACGCTTTTTTGGGACACCCGAAAATCAAATTATTTTTTGAAAGTAGTTTCTTTATCATCATTAACATAACGTGAATCAAAATTTTCATTAAATTAACTACAAATCTGCAAAAGAAGACCGGATTATTAAATGGACACCCCGTATATATATATATATATATATATATATATATATATATATATATATATATATATATATATATATATATATATATATATATATATATATATATATATATATATATATATATATATATATATCCTTTGGTCTTAAAGGACGTAAAAATGCTACTAGTTTACTAATGTAGTGGAGGCCCACCGCTGTGTTTGCACGTCGATGTCGTGGTTGGGCCCAGTAGGATCTTTTGTAACATGCGCTGGAGTTGCCGGTTATCGGCAACTCCAACCGCTGGCGTATGGGACGGAATCCAAAGCTAAGACGAGCACGAGGCTTAACTCAAGGTGTTAGCATACCGTGCTAATGAGTGAATGACACCCTGTGCCTTAAACAGGTGTCTCTAACGGTGCCTTTGCATTGCAGGGCGACCTCTCGGAGTATCTAGCCTTAATGCGGTAATGCGGGGCTCTGCCGTGGTGGACTATTACTTCCCTAGTTCCAAACAGAAAGCGAATAGAACCGCTTTTATAGGAAAAAAGTGACAAAGATCTCAAGCAGACAAGGGTGCGCCGACCGGAACGGGTGAATCCGTTTTGAAAAGTGCCCCCGAAGTCACAGGCGCCTGTTTCACGGGGAAGGGCTAATCCATCCCGAACATGCAAGTGCTTAGGAAGGGATCTCTGAATCCAAACAGAAGGCAAAAGAACCGCTTTAATAGGGAAAAGGGTTTCCTGGATTTAAACAGAAAGCGGATAGAACCGTTTTTATAGGAGATACGTCCTCAGAAGGTATATCTGGTTCCTGTAACATGGACCTGGTGGCTACCCACATCACTATACCGGGAGAGGAGGGCATGACGGATCTATTCGTCTGCTCGTCATATCTTCCAGGAGACAGGGATACCAGAGCACATATTATGCTCGTGTCCACTAGCGGCACGAGTAAAGGGATATGAAAGAGTTCTCTTCCAGTTTGATATCGGAATCATTGGAAGTCTGATCCTATTGAGAGAAATATAAAAAGGCGTGAGCCACAATAGACTAAGCGGTCGCGGTGAGGGGCGTAAAAGGTCCACTCACATTAAACCCAACCTAACCCTAATTTAGTGGGGGACATTTAATTTGAATTACTCTGTATACCTTGCTTGTTTACGTGGGATTTTAAGATTTTTTAATAATAAATTTTATTCTTTAAAAAATTTATTATTATATTTTACTCTTAAACATTAATCAAAAAAGAGCTTCTTATTAAGTAAATGTTCTTTTGGTTTTTATATAAAATGGTTTAAAATATAATTCCCAGATATTAAACAAGTGTTTATTGAAAAATAAGACAAAGTTGATTGTGTTGTGACAAAAAAAACTTGAAATATATCAATATATTATTAAAATCCCAAAAGCCTTTAATTTTATTCTGCTTTAAATATATTTTTAGGCTTCAGGAATATACCATTACCTATTTTTTTTATTAAACCGTTCCATAAAAAACACAAAACATGTGTTTTTTATCACAACAAAAAATATGAGTTGCATAGCATTATATGGGCATTTTGTTATTGTTTGGTAAAATATATTTTTTGTTATTTAGTTTAAACAAATGTGCTACAAAAAAAAACTTATAAAAATTTAATTTAAAATGCAATTTTTAAAATTAAATGACTTTTTTTATTAACAAGTTTTATGTACCTTGTACTCGAAATGAGAAAATAAAGGATTAAATTAAAAGAACTTTGGGATTAAATACTGTTAATATATTAGGAAAAGGCGCCGACTTTAAATTTTAAAATACAAAAAAAACTTCTCTGAAATTTTCTGCATAAATTTACTTTAGAGTAACCCAAAAAAATTATAGTTTTTACCATAGACGCACAAACAATCCTTAATTTTTGGTAATTGCCAAAACTATAAGAATTTTAGGTAGTATTTTTGTAAGAATTGGCCAAATTTATTGTATTAATAATAATTTGATTTTTTTTGCTGTACAGGGTCTTTGATTATATTTACGTGGCTTCTGGAGCCTTTATTTTTGAAGACAGAAAAAAATGTTTTATATGAAAATTGTAGGTTTTTTTCTATATTATCTTTTAAAATTATCAGTAAAAAAATATCGCAATAAAAAAATGGAGAAATAAAGGCAACTTCAACTTTTTTAAATGGAACACCCTGTATATTAAGCGCTACAATAAAAGAGATTTTTTTCTGATTTCAAATATATATACATTAATGATATTTTTATAAACTATTTTTAAGATATTTAAGCTTAAAATATAAATAAATTGAAAAAAAAATATTAGTATCAAGAAAGCTACGAAAACAATAAAATTGTTTTAGTAAATTTGACGTATTTATATTGTAAAATGTATAAATTTATTATTTTAACTATTAAAAGTAGTTTGTCTTGCTTTTTTGTCGATGAGCTATTTAGAAGAACAAAAAATCGCTATTATGCGTCTTTTTTATGGTAACAATAATAATGTGACGACAGTGCAAAGGGAATATTACTTATTATATCCTAAACAACGGGTACCATCTATAGATACTATTAAATACATAGTAAAAAAGTTTATTGAACGAAAAAGCTTTAAAATGAAAAGGACTGCAGCACAAAATGAAAAAAAGTTATGAATATCCTCGTTTTTTCAGGATAATTATTATACTTCTTCTATTGGACTAGCGCTAACTACCTTTAATAATTTTAGAAAATCCTGAAATATTAATCTCGGATGTTGCATCTAAACTTAACAAAACAGATTATAAAATTTATTTAACTTTAAAATTTTACAAATTTTATCCTTTTAAATTTATGTCCGTTCAGAATCTTTCTGAACAAAACATGCAGGACCGACCTAAGTATGCATTGGAAATAGGTAGGCTTATGCAGCAGGATCCAAAGTTTTTAAATAAAATTCTATTCACCGACAAGTCTTCCTTTACTTTAGCAGAAATGTTTAATCACAAAAATAAACATTATTGGTCCAGAGAAAACCCTCACCAAATTCAGCAACATAACAATTTTATTGTTTCCATTGATTTCTTGACACTAATAAGAAACATTTTTGTAATTTATTAATAATTTAACCTAAAATATCTTAAAAATGGTTCATCCAAATATCATCAATGTTTATATATTTGAAATCAGAAAAAAATCTTTTGTTGTAGCGCATAATATACAGAGTGTTTCATTTAAAAAAGTTGAAGATGCCTAGATTTTTCCATTTTTTATTGCGATATTTTTTTGCTGATAATTTCAAAAGATAATATGAAAAAAATCCTACAATTTTTATATCAAACATTTTTTTCTGTCTTCAAAAATAAGGGCCTCAGAACACACGTAAATATAATCAAAGACCCTGTATATGTATGAAATTTAAATTTGTTAATTTTTATTTTAAATAATAAAAATATGATTAAAATATATTTATAGTTAATAGGGATACACGATGGTAAATATAGTTTAATTTTTTTTAAATATTATTGCTTTTTTATGACATCCACACATTAGAAGAATGCTAAAATTATACAACAGAAAATATTATTTATTTATTATTGAGAAACTAAACGATTCTTTTCTACAATTCAACAACGTATTAATGACTAGTTTTTCAAAGTTAAATAACTTTTATTTCTATTTGATGTCTTGCATATCAGTTTTTGTTATTTTTTGTGATGGTGGTAGTTATAATAAAACATTAATATGTATTTTTTATATTTTTAATGCGCTTATTAAAATGTCTAGAAATATCTGTTAATGGTATGATTTCCTCTTACTTAAATTCACTAAACTGGCCGTTCACAAAGTGTTTATTGTTTTCATAACTTTTTTTTGTCAAATTAGACATTATGTTTAATTTTAAATAGACAGGCATAGAAAAAAATACAAACATTTAAAGTTAAATATACATAATTAAAATTTTTTTATTACATAGAAAAAAAAATAATTATCAATAATTCAAAGAATTTCGCCTATTTTCGACCGAAATACGATAACCATTATTTTAGCTTTTTCGTATTTTCTCTCCTAACCTAATACCAAAAATTTAGCATTGTTTTGAGCGTCCATACTGAAAACTATATATTTTTTTTTATCTTGGGACAGTCAACGAAGGCTGATGCCTAAGTACTAACGTACCGTGGGTGTCTTAAGTGTGGTGAGAGGGAGTTTGTTCAAACGGGACTTAAATATGTGAAGATTGGGAGGAGAAGGAAAAACTTCTGCGGGCAGCAGGTTCCACAGTCTTGAAACTCTAGGGATAAAGGAACGAAGGGCTTCTCTAACTGAACTGTAAAAGGATGCATAAAAGTTGCACTACGTGTTGCTCTGTTGGGAGCCGCCAGAGAAGGAATTATACTGGCCAATTCCTCTGAGCATAAGCCGTGAAAATACCTATAAAAGAGCGACAGATCCCCCACAGCTCGACGGTGGGCAAGAAGAGGAAGCCTTTCTGTGAGCGTTGGATCATTAATAAGACGAACGGCTCTTCTTTAAATGGAGTCCAGAATGCTAAGTGTTGTAGGAGACGCCATTTCCCAGACATGAGAACAATATTCTAAAGAGGGTCTGATTTGGGATACGTACAGAGTGTACAGATTGGAAGAAGAGAAATATTTTCTGGCTCGGAAGAGGAATCCAAGCTTTTTTGAAGCTGCCGAGGCTATGGATGTAATGTGCCTGGGCCAGTCGAGGTTATTCTCAAAAGTAACGCCGACAAGATTAAACGACTCTCTGTTCTGCAGAACTTGGCCGCTCATATGTAAGGGATGAGCATTGGCAGACTTTTTTCGCGACAGGAACATGATTGTGTTTTCGAGGCATTAAATTAAACAAGATTTTTGGCGCCCCAATCCAAGATAAGTTTGAGGTCTTGTGAAAGAGATATCTGCATTGACCTGCGCTTGTTTTCTAAGCCAGAATTACATAGTGGCTTAAGAAATTGAATACTAGAATGGAGGGCACTATCGTCAGTAAAACTATGAATGGGATTGATTGTGGAAGAGAGAAGATCGTTAATGTGTAGAAGAACGAGCGTGGGTGACAGCACTGTGCCCTGGGGCACCCCAGCATTAATTTGGTAGAAGCTGGAAGAATGACCATCTACACTAACTGATATACGTCGATTAGAAAGGAAACTGGAAAGCCAAAAGCAAAGCTTGGGTGGAAGACCGTAAGAAGGAAGTTTGTTAAGAAGCCCATTATGCCAGACCTGATCAAAAGCTTTGGATATGTAAAGAGCAACGATCTGGGATTCACCAAGAAACTCAAGGGACTTATTCCAGCTGTGTGAGACAAAGGAAAGAAGATCAGCTGTGGATCTACTGTGACGGAATCAATCCATATTGTCTATCATGTAAGATCTTATGTTTTTCCAGATACTTTAAGATTTGGGAATTAATGAATTTTTCCATTACTTTGCAAACAACTGAAAGAAGAGATAAAGGTCTATAGTTAGAAGGGAGAGTTTTGGATCCATTTTTTGGGGACTTCGAAAGAGGCGAGTTAGGATGGGTGCAAGCTCGGAAGCAGATTTTTTTAAGACTATTGCTGGTATGCCATCCAGCCCAGATGATTTTTTAGTATTAAGAGAAGAAAGAATACGCTTGATCTGTTTGACTTTAAAAATGATATCGGACATTTTATGAGAAACAGGGACAACTGTTGGAAGAGGAAGATTAATAGGAGGATCAAGCAAAGAATTGGCAGCAAATTGTTTGGCAAATAGTTCGGCAATTCCTTTGGAGGTAGAGACAATTCCATCTTCAGAGATTATGGGTGGAAAAGAATTTGTGCAAAGGTTTTGACTTATATTTTTGGCAAAGGACCAGAAAGCTTTACTGCCATTCGAGTAAGAGAGAACTTTATCTTTTATCCGATTGTTAAAGCGGTCTTTTGCTTCTAAGATTGGTCTGATTATACTGATTTCTCGCTTCGATGCTAGCCTGTCAATTTTCGGGATTCGGGTTTTGAAAAAACTTTTTGTGGGCTTGAATTTTTAGAGGTCTGGCTTTGTCACAGGATTTAGAAAACCAAGGTTTGTGATTTGAAGTTATAGGGTTCTCTTTAGTGTGGGGAATATAGGTCTCAATGCCTAGTTGTCGTGTAATTGTCGTTGGCGTAACCTACAACTTTTTAGTCCTCGAAAATTCTAAGAATGAACGTTTATAAAGTGACATGCGTCAATTTAACGATGTATGGGTAATTTAAAGAATAGCCTTTTTTATTTAAAGTATAAGATTTTATAATGCCAATATCGAAAAATATATTCATCTACAAAAATATTGGGGCATTTAGCAGAACCTACACCCTCAATAAAAAATATATATATATATATATATATATATATATATATATATATATATATATATATATATATATATATATATATATATATATATATATATATATATATATATATATATATATATATATATATATATATATATATATATATATAATATATATATATATATATATTTTATTTTTTTAACAAAAAATTGACATTTTTTCTTTTTTTTACTATTTGCATGATTTTACATAAAAAAAACTATATTATTAATCAATTTTTAATGGTTTGGATAATGATTCAGGCAAAAGGTACAAAAATAAAATTTCGAAAGACTCATAAACTGTTAGTGACATTGCTGAGAATTTAAAAAAATTTAAATAAAAAATTTAATTTTTAAATAATTCCAAAAAAATTTAAAATTTAAATTTTCAAAAAATCCATTTTGTCCAAATTAACATTTTAACAAAGCTTCCATTATGTCAAAATTGAAAATTTCGGCCCAAATAATTAATAGTTTAAGCTTTATTTAATAACGGCATTTTAACTAATATTAATTATGCTACTGACTTCAAAGCGTTGTTGTCGCATAATAATTAATTTAATATCTAAAGGGACTAAAGGTTCTTTGACAAGATTATCTATTTTCTGTGCTCAAAACTTCTTAAAGACGCATTCACTTATAAATAGATAAGGAGTTTGTTTTTAAAAAGAATTTAATTTTAAGGAGCTTCGTTATTTAAATTAAAGTTAAAACAATATCGAAAAATCTTAAAGTCACATTATTGGTCCCTTAATGACCAAAACAAATTTAATATGCAATCGTAAATAAATATCTTAACACACCTTAAATTCCAAAAAATCTTTATTAAAAATTTATAATACGAGTAGAGGCATTCGGAAAAAATATTGGCAAGAATTAACCTTTGAGGTTTTTGCATTTCTTTTTTAAGATAGAGGTTTGAAATTTTGGCGATATACTTCTGACATATACAGAACCTTATGCACAAGAAATTAAAAAATACAAATTTGTAAAGCCATTCTTTTAAAAGTACTTTTACCTCTTATAGGTAGTTATTAGATTTTAAAAACAAATAAGGATTAAGAATAATAGTCTAGTAAATGAAGGGACAAAGCTGTAAATAAATTTGTACAGTTTTCCCTTGTGGCGTAATTTTTAGGAGATGCTTTTGAGCGAAAAAAAGTTTATTGACATTAACAGGTGGGGGAAAGGGGGAAAAAGGCCCCCCCGAAAAAGGGGTTTCCCCCTAATATTGCCAAAATATTAAAATTTGGGGAATTTTTTTTTTAAAAAAAAATGAAGACCCCCTTTTAATCTACAAAAAGGGGCCCTTTTTAAAATTTTTTTTTAAATTGATAGTTTTGAGATAAAAGGCCCAAAAATCCCCTCATTTGTGCCGCTCTACTGCAAGAATGGGTTTTTCATGGATTTTCTTAAAAAAATTTTTTTTTAATTCAAAAATTTAAAGTTCATTGAAATGGGAAAACCCGTACCTATCATTGCATATGAGTTTGGGTCCCTTCTGATTTTTCTAGAATATTAAAAAAAAAGCTGTCAAAGTTTTTTTTCACAATATTTTGAGAGTATCTCATTAATTTCTTGATATTTAAAAAAATGGTTTGGTATTAACATTTTTTTTATAATTAGACCTTAGCAAGTATTTAGTGATCCCAGAAAATTTCCTTCACCATATTTCTTGAGATTTAATAAAAAATTATTTTGCTCATCTGTATTTTTAGCCGTTTCCGGCTATCTATCCAGTGTGGAATGTTATGGATTTTTCGACGGCCGTTTTTGCTGTAAAAAAAATGGTGGGGACCATTTTTGTAGATTTCGAGGTGATCTTTAATTTTTTCTAAACAAAAATTCTCTAATTTGCATATTGCAGATATTCGCGGGAAACTCATTTTTGGGACTTTGTGGGGCCATTTTTAACGGGTTCCCACGTCGGAATCGTGATAAACTTTTTCTTGCTCAAAAGCATCCGCGAAGACCTAAGAATTGCGCCGCAAATGAAATATGTACAGATTTTTTTACAGCTTTGGGTACTTTCAGGTCTTCTCTGTTACTGGACTATAAGAAAATATTGCCTAATAACACTTACGCAAAATTTGAAACATCCATAATTGGCCTATATAAATATATAAATATATAAATATTTCTACCTTTTAAGTACGTACAATCAGGCTCTTGGGATTTCGATTTTTTTAAGATAAAGGTCTTCAATTTTTGCAATACACTTCTGACGTATACAGTACGTCATGCACAAAAAAATTCAAAAATTCAAATTTGTAAAGCCACTTCCATTTAAGTACTTTTACTGATCATGTGTAGATTAGATTTGAAAAACAAATATGGATTTAGTTTAAGGAACCACTGTCAAATAACACTTACGCAAAATAACAGTAATCGCACCCAAAACCTAAATTCATATGGAAGTTGAACAATTATTGTTATACCGTTAGCTTAACATTTTACAAACAGGTTTTTTGGGTTTTTAAAATTATTTTAGGCCTATGGGGTAAAAACTATCCCACCGGGTAAAAAAGAAGGCTGTGTCATAATAACGGCCACCTAAATGAGTATGCAATTTGCTTAATTATTCTATTTTTGACTATTAAACTAAGCGATTTTAAGTACTCCTAAAGAAGTCTCACCATAACTTCATTTGTTTATAACGGCATTACTGCATTTTTTATAGTTTCAAAGAAAAAGTTTTTTAATTTTATTTTCCCTATGTAGCAAGGCAAAAAAAACCCAAGCTGTAATCTCTAATTCTCTTAAATTTTACCGGGAACCAACCGTAAAATTGGTGCACTATAAGAAAATCTTGGCTTAATACCTAATTTGGCGTTGAACTAAAGGTTTAGAAGTTTTACGTAAAAAAAATATTACATTTTCAAGGGATTTTTTAGGTAACATTTTTATATTTTTGATAACATTATTAGTCCAGTAACTGAAGACCTGAAAGTACCCAAAGCTGTAAATAAATCTGTACAGTTTTCATTTGTGGCGCAATTATAAAGTCTTCGCGAACGCGTTCAAGCAAGAAAAAGTTTATTACCATTCCGACGTGGGAACCCGCTGAAAATGCCCCCCAAATTCCAAAAATGAGTTTTCCGTGAATATCTGCCAAAATATGGGAATTAGAGAATTTTTGTTTAGACGAAATATAAAGATCACTTCGAAGTCTATAAAAATGGTCCCTACCATTTTTTTCGCAACACCAATATTTTTTACAAAAACGGCCGTCGAAAAATCCATAACATTCCACACTGGATAGATATGGTAGTAGGATAAAAAAATGCATATGGGTAAAACAATTTTATATCAAAACGCAAGAAAGATGGTAAAAAGTTTTCTGGGATCATTGAACACTTGCTAAGGTCTCATTATAAAAAAATGTTAATAACAAACCATTTTTTTTTAAATATCAATAAATTAATGAGATACTCCCAAAATATTGTGAAAAAAAAACATTGACCAATTTTTTAATTTTCTAGAAAAATCAGAATGGACCCAAACTCATATGCAATGATAGGTACGGGTTTTCCTATTCCAATAAACTTTGAATGATTAAAAAATGTACCTTATTGCCCGAGTAATGGAACAATTCGTCCGCCCGCTTATAAGTGAATCCATGAAGATAGCGGCATTCTAGCGGTGGAGCGGCAGGTGAAATAAAGAAACTTTTGGGTCCTGTTATCTCAAAGACTATCGGTTTTTCATAAAAAATTTTAAAGACCATTTTTGTATACTACAAGGCGATCTTTATTTTTTGTTAAAACAAAATTTCTCCAATTCGCATATTTTGTCAGATATTAGCGGGAAACCCATTTTTCGGGCCTTGAGGGGCCATTTTCAGCTTTTTCCCACCTGTTAATGTTGATAGACTTTTTCGCTCGTAAGCATCCCCAAAGACCTAAGAATTGCGCCAAAAGGGAATACTGTACAGATTTATTTACAGCTTTGTCCCTTCATTTACTGGACTATACAGGGTGGCCCACCTCATTCGCCTCGGTTTTTCTACGAGAAATGAAAAGAGTTGGGGAGAAACTTTTAGCACGGTCATATGTGGGTCCATGAGGAGCATATTTCAAAATTATTTTGAAATATACAGGGTGACCCAAAAAGAAAGTACATATCAAAGTTATATTTTTTCTTATGGAACAACCCATATTTTTTGATATTTTTAGATACTATAGACTAAATAAAGGTGAGTTATTGCTATATTTCCTATACCTAAGACCAACCGTTTCTGAGAAATTTAGAGAAATTTAAAAATACAGACCATAAACCTACTCGTAATTAAATTTATTGCTTAGCTTAAGGTTTAAGTTAACTATCACATAAAAGTTTTACCTTAATATTATACAGAGCGTTGCAAAAAATTGCCTTAAAGTTTGGACACACATTTTATTAAATTACTTTCTTAAGTTAAATGGAACACCCTGTATTTAGTGGCCTATTTTGACGCGGAACTAAATTCCCTTTAAAACCATATTAGGTTTCTATACCTATCTCTTCTGCTTTTTATGCAAAAGGCGTTTTTATATTTTTCTATTATCTTAAAATCGCAACACCCTGTATTGTAATTAAAAAACCTTTTTATTAAGGGTCACGTAGATTTGCTAAAAGCACAAGTTTAAATTTTTGAAAATAAGATGTATCTCAAGCAAAATGCAGGCAAAAGTAATAACTTCAATTTATTGCCATTTCTAAAATATTAAAGCATTTTTAAAAATGAGGATCAAATTAAAGTAGAAGGCACACCTGTCCTAATTGTTAAGACAAAATATGTTAAATTGCCCTTGTTTCTTAGCAAATATATCAGATTTTATGGTAAAATAAAACTACTCGTGTTCCAATTATTTCACCCCACACGTTAACAGACCATCTGTGCAGGTGATCAAGGGTTTCAAAAATATTAGGATTTTCGTCACTGTAGTAGTAAAAGTTATGTCTGTTTTTATGAAAAATAAAGTCTGATACATTTGCTAAGAACAAGAGCAATTTAACATATTTTGTCTCAACAATTAGTGGCTTCTACTATATTTCGATCCTCATTTTTAAGAATGCTGTAATATTTTAGAAATAGCAATAAATTGAAGCTATTACTTTTGCTGCATTTTGCTTGAGATACATCTTATTTTCAAAAATTTAAACTTGTGCTTTTAGCAAATCTGCGTTACCCTTAATAAAAAGGTTTTTTAATTACAATACAGGGTGTTCCGTTTTTAAGATAAAGGAAAAATATAAAAACGCCTTTTGCATAAAAAGCAGAAGAGATAGGTATAGGAAACCTAATATGGTTTTAAAGAAAATTTAGTTCCGCGTCAAAATAGGCCACTAAATACAGGGTGTTTCATTTAACTTAAGGAAGTTATTTAATAAAATGTGTGTCCAAACTTTAAGGCAATTTTTTGACACGCTCTGTATAATATTAAGGTAAAACTTTTATGTGATAGTTAACTTTAACCTTGAGCCAAGCAATAAATTTAATTACGAGCAGCTCGTTATATGTTACAGGGTGTAAACAATTTTTAAATTATGGTCTGTATTTTTAAATTTCTCTAAATTTCTCAGAAACAGTTAGTTTTAGGTATAGGAAATATAACAATAACTCACCTTTATTTAGTCTATAGTATCTAAAAATATCAAAAAATATGGGGTGTTCCATAAGAAAAAATATAACTTTGATATGTACTTTCTTTTTGGGTCACTCTGTATATTTTAAAATAATTTTGAAATACGCTCCTCATGGACCCACATATGACCGTGCTAAAAGTTTTTCCCCAACTCTTTTCATTTCTCGTAAAAAAACCGATGCGTATGGGGTGGGCCACCCTGTATATGGTTTTGTTTTTATTATTTCGGATCTTATGGTGTTTTGTTCTTTTAACATAGTACGAACTTTAAAATTATTGCCAATTCGTTAAATTTTTTCAGAAGAGCTAGGAACAAATGTTGTGCAACTTCAAAAGGGTCAATCGACTCTGTGCATGCAATAGTTTGTATCCTGGGAACTGGACTAAAGCGGTCCCTTTTTGCAAGTACGCCGAGCAACCAAGATAATGTTTTGTGATAATAGAATATATTGTGGGAAATTAATGGATGATATCACTGCAGAAAAAAAATAGTGATTTAAAACGATATAAAACAAACTATTAAAATATTATTGTTAATATTCTACATATTTTAGTCCTTAAGTGAACAAAAGAAAGACTTACTTTCGCTGCAGTTGAAGAATACGGCTCGTCAAACAGTGACCATAACTTCGGTTTCATGAGCTGCCACCATGATATAGTGCCCTTAAAATAATCTTCTTCGAAACCAAACTTTCTAGCTATTTCTTCGTCGCTTGGTTTTTCCGTATCTAAATCTAACCTATCTAAGACAGCTAAAGTTTCTTGGGTATCTCTGTGCTAAAAATACAAAAAAAAATGTGATTAGAGTAAATAAAAAGACAGGTAAAATGGTAGATTTTTTTTTGAAGTATAGTATAGTATGGTAAAGGAAATATCAACCATTTCTTTGTAGCAACGCTTCAAAGGTCAATTCATAAAATTAAAGTTCGCGTTCCCGCTAGCGGTAGCAAGTTAAACTAACGGGGCTTAATGCAACCAGTCATAAACGACGCCACCGATGCCGTTTTATGCCCTGTTGATACGTTGTAATATTAAATAAGTTTACTCTATATTTTCGGATGTTTAAATAATTTTTTATAAACATAAACCAAAAAATATATAAACATCGAAAAAAGTAAAAAGAGTACAGTAACAAGTAACAGTAATAGCACTGATAGTCAAACCTTGAATTAAACATAAGGATGCCAATATTAACCTTGCAAATTTAACAATTCCCGAACAGCATTGGTAACACAACATCAACGGCAACGTAAGAGCAACGGCAATGAAAAGTCAAGTTTTAAAAACGACCTTTACCAAAATATCAGACGCACTTGCTGATTATTATACCCCACCAACAGTAAATGGATGGATAATGAATATGCTTTCAAAACAAATAATAGAAATAAAGGCTGACAATGTAAAGGTCAGGAGTTACCTTACTAAAGGGCTGTCCGCAGGGAGAAGTATCTCACCCTTACTATGGAACATGATTCTAGACAGCCTCTTACTACGCCTCAACAACGAAAACCTATACACGATAGCATACGCGGATGACGTGGTAATTTTGCTAACAGGCAAATTCCTGAATGTAATCTGCGATAAAATTCAATATGCTCTTAGAAAGTTAGAACAGTGGTGCGTTGAACACGCTCTATCTGTAAATTCCAAGAAAACAAATATGGCTTTGTTTACAAAGAAAAAGAAATTAGGGAACATAACAGCACCCGTTCTTTTCAATACTAAACTAAGCTTCTAAATAGAAGTCAAATACCTTGGTATTACCTTTGACAATAAGCTAACATAAAATTCTTCACTTAAAGAACAGAATAAAGAAAGTATATATTGCCTTTGATCAATGCCGCTAACCATAGGGAAGACTTGGGGATTTTCTCCCAAAGTAGCCCAATAGATCTACACGGCCAAAATAAGATCCATGGTAACATACGGTTCATAGTGTGGTGCTCCAAAACTAAAGAGATCATGACAAAACATAAGCTAGATTAAATTCAAGGAATATCATGTTTAAACATCACAGGTGCTATAAGGAGTATACCGACTAGAGCCATGGAGATAATATTGAATCTCACCCCCCTTGATATCTTTGTAAGGGAACGGGCCTTGATGACTCTAATACGCCTCCGCATGGTCGATCTAGATACTAATGTAGGTACTGGCTCAACTGGGCGACGCCTGTGGAGGGATGTTACAAAGGAACTTCCAATTCTACAGACAAGAGCGGACTCAGTTGCAGCAAGGTTCGTTTTTAATAAACCCTACACTATCAACATAAAGGTGGGCACAGGCTGTGGCATATACTCACCAACCATAAACTCACAAATCGGATACACAATGTGCGCCCAACCTAGCGTGCTTTAATCCGAACTGAAGGCTAAGTTAGTTAGTAAGGGTTAAGTAGTGAAGGTTAAGTTAATAGCGGCTCAGGAAACTAAAAGGCACGACATCACCAATAATACGATTTGTATCTATGCAGAGTAGCAAGCATTACTAGCCCTGAAGAGACTACGCAATACTTCGGGACATGTACTAGAATGTCATTATGCCCTGACTAACATTTCTCTAAATAATGTGGTCAACTTAAACTGGATCCAGGGACATGACATATTTAAAGGTTATCATACCGCTGACTCGCTGGCCAGAGCCGCTGCGGCACGGAAACTAGTTGGTCCCGTCCCCATCACTGGATTGACAACGGCAGCGATTAAAGACATCATTGAAGATTGCTCCCATCGAATGTTTATAGAAAAATTGGATGATACCACAAACTGCAACTTTGCAAAAATAATGCTGAGCTATCCAGACAAGTTAATAGCGAAAAAAAGCCTTATGATGCCCAGAAGGAACGTCCGAACACTAACGGGCGTTCTAACTGGCCTCTGCGGGCTACGAGGACACCTATTTAAAATGGGTCTTACGGACACAGAATTATGTTAAGGCTGTAAACAAGAAAATGAGACCGTGATCCTCACATTTAAACGGAACTCCATGCTGGGCACGAACTGGTGATTACTAGCCGAAATTAGGGAGATTCCACATAAAGACGTCGTCAACTATTTCAAATCAACAGGTTAGACGATGCAGTTAATCTCCCGCGTACAAGGGGAAGCACAAAGGACCCACTGAGGTTTAGGTGCAGTGGTATATTACCACCAAAAAACACGAAAAAAATTATTTAATATAAAATGAATCCATTGTATATCATGACTTTTTATACCCCCATTTTTTTATGCAGCGGGGGCTGGTGTTAGCAATTTGGTGAATCATTGCCGCACCATTGGCAAGGTAAAGTTTTAAAAATTGTATTTAAACTTTTTTGTACAAGTAACCAATCATTTACCAATGTTAATTTGTTGACAAACAAAAATAACTGATAGATTAAAGGAATCCATAAAATGGAACAGAAAATTTAAACTATACATTTAACGATGGTGCGGGTATTGATTCGCCAAATGACCAACACCAGCCGCCGCTGTTTTCAATTAAAAAATTGCAATATTGTTATTACAAAAGCATATTTTTTAAAATAACATAAATGTAAAAATTAAAAAATGGAACATACTTAATGTCAAATTATGTTATTTCTAAACAAAAAATTTTACCTACGTAAACTTAACAGTATTTTAAAAATTATATGTTTTATTTAAATAAGCTTTAAAATAAATTTTTGCAAAAACCACGAACCAAGTTTGGGAAAAAAATATATTTGCCAAACTTCCCCACGTGAGATAAGAATGCAATTTTCCAACAAAATTTACCTTAAAAAGATCCAAATCAATATATTTTCAATCGTTCTTCTTTAACAAGGCCGGCACGTAAGTTTTTTATTTGTTTCCCATTACTAAAGTTAAATAAGGCTTAGCTAACATATGGAAACTAATCAATCAGAATCACGAAGCAAACAAAACAGAGACCGGCTTGAACAAAATTATGATGTGGAAAACATTGCTTACTTATGTCACAGAAAAGTTTAAAATTGTTATTACAAAGTTATGTTTTTAGAAAGAAAACCAAACTTTAAATTAAAAATATTTTAATTTCAAAAGAAGAATTATTTGTGATGCAAAATAATTTTTTGTTTTAAGGATCTTATTTTAATTCTAAAAACGATTTTACTGTTGAACATATTACTAAGAAGTCCTTGTGTGCTATTAAATTTGCGTTAATTAAGATTTTTTTGTTTTGTAGCCCACAGTATGTAAAATAATGCTTGAATTATATCTTAGGTTGTTTTACGAAATAAGTAAAATATTAAAGAATGTAGAAAGAACTTACTAAACACAATATTGTTTATACTTAGCTAAACAATCAAAGCTATTTCGAAAAAAGCTTATGTGGTTGATTTTACTTATAGTTAATGCTAGTTTTTACCTTAAAAAGTCAGTGAAAAATATAAATTGCCATTAAACGAAAATTGTTGTTTTATTATTACCTTGTAAAAAGTTTGTATATTTTTACAATTTTAAAATTCGCAATGGTGATACACTACTGGCAAACCAATTTCTCGCATGCAGAGATTTTCAGTGCAATAAAATGAGATGTCAATTTAATAAGAAAGGCTTAAGCGAAAGAAAGACAGACAGAAAACTTCCTGTGGCAGATTCCGCCTCTACCGGCCCAACAAGAAGAGGGGGATACCACAGTCGATTCGGCGGACGGCGATCGGAAGTCGGCAGTATCAGCCGGACCCCGGACGTTAAAGGAGTTTTTGTCAATCGCATTTTTTGGAGAGTTTTTACGATATTTCCGTTTTAATACGGTCATGCTAATCACTGTTGTATTTTATGCAACAGTTATTAAAAGGTTGTTGAATTTTTATCCTTAGCCTAAAAATAAAATGCTGCTGTGAAAAAACAACTCATGAACATTCCTAAACATTTATGAAATTAATACTAATTCTTATATTAAAAAAAAACTCTAAAAAATAAATTCAAAAGCATTCTCATTTTAATAAATGCTCAAAGACATTGCCCTGCTGAGCTTTGCAATACCCGAGTTGATGATAAAACTTCGTTCTAACTTAACTCAACTAAATTTAAACGCCTTTTATGTGGATACCTTTAGTTATTTGACCCCACAAAAAAGTCAAGTCTATCACTTTAACGGCCGAGTGATGAACGCGTTGTTAAAGTTAGCAATGGACTTAACAATGGGTTAGATTTAACAAAGAGGTAAAAATGAACACACTTGGCAACAGAGCATAACTTAATGGTAACTATTTGTCAAAAAATAATTTGTTTAGATTTTGCATTCAAAATCAAATAGACATATAAAAAAATTAAAAAATAATTACCTTGCACACAATATGAAAAAAAAATAGGTTCGGCACTCCAACAAAAGTCACATTATACATTTTCTTCAAAAAAAAGCAGCATCATAAGTAGCTCAAATGACTAATACTGCAAAATGTCTTTAAATTTGGGTTTTTAATAGATTCTTTCATATAATTCATGTTTACTACATTTTATTAATACAAACCGGTAGGTACATCTAGAGTAAACAAACTTATTTGCTTTATTTTCCTAGAAAATTAATATTTTTATTTAATACATATTAGTAAAACTATTTTTTCCATTGCTTTATTACTTACTGCTATTTATTATCCATCTATGCTTTTTAAAAACAGAAGAATTGAAATAAATTTATATAATAACTACTAACCTCTTTCCTAAGTTAAAGCGTGCTCAAAGCTATAACATGCGGTACTTAAAAAACCGTTAAAGACCCGATGTGGTATAGATCCGATCGGTGCAAGGCCTTTGTCGAAATCTAAGTTAAACGCACTCTAGGATGTAAAACTTGATCTAAGAATTTTTGCATCGCAAGGAAAAGATGTTCTTGGTTGTAGTAACAGAGTAAAGATTATATGTATATCTTTAAACGCACGCTAGATGAAATGTATTTTGGAGTGGCTTAAGAGCGTTTTGTACGATTTCACATAATAATTGCCCTTTTTTATTGTTAAACTTTTAAGAGCACACCAAGCTCTGAGGCTCGTAAAAATTTTCGTCACTAGAAATCTACTCTACTACTTATCTATCGCAACCTTCGAGCATAAACTACTAGAGGCAGCCTTGCAACTTGGTCGTGCAAACACCCCACGTGAGAAGAAGAAGAATAAGAGTGCACCATTTTCTCCTCGCTCTACGTGCTTGAGTGGTGGGCGGGGCATATACTATTTTCCGCCGATTAATGAGCACGAAAACCAAGAAAGAAAAGTTCTTCTTTTATTTGTCTTTTTTTCTTACGCGCACTGCAAGACTTACGGCCGAGTGATGATCGCGTGTTTCCGTTGTTAACTTTTAACAATTTGTTAAGTTGACAACGGTTTAGAATGTTTAACAAAATGTCAGATTTTGACAGGTTGTCTACTAAAATCATTGAATAACACTGACAATGACGTTTTGTTAAACATTCTAAACTGCTAAGTCCATTGCTAAATTTAACAACGCCATCATCACTCGGCCGTTAATCGGATATGCGGTTTGGCAAAATTATAATATTTAGTAATGCAAGCTAAAAACAATAGGACAGCGCCTAAATCATTAAATTAAAACATTTTGCATGCTCTTGCGTAAGCATGTACCTAAGTGCAATCTCTCTTTTGCATCGCAAAAGCATGCAAAATGTTTTAATTTAATGATTTAGGCGCTGTCCTATTGTTTTTAGCTTGCATAACTAAATATTATAATTTTGCCAAACCACATATCCGATCAAGTCTCGCAGTGCGCGTAAGAAAAAAAGACAAATAAAAGTACAACTTGTACAACAAGTTTAACAATAAAAAGGGCAATTATTATGTGAAATCGTACCAAACGCTCTTAATCCACTCCACAATACATCTCATCTAGCGTGGGTGTAAAGATATACATATAATCTTTACTCTGTTTCTACAACCAATAACATCTTTTCCTTGCGATGCAAAAATTCTTAGATCAAGTTTTACACCCTAGAGTGTGTTTAACTTAGATTTCGACAAAGGCCTTGCACCGATCGGACCTATACCACATCGGGTCTTTAACGGTTTTTTAAGTACCGCATGTTATAGCTTTGAGCACGCTTTAACTTAGGAAAGAGGTTAGTAGTTATTATATAAATTTATTTCAATTCTTCTGTTTTTAAAAAGCTTAGATGGATAATAAACAGCAGTAAGTAATAAAGCAATAGAAAAAATAGTTTTACTAATATGTATTAAATTAAAACATCAATTTTCTAGAAAAATAAAGCAAATAAGTTTGTTTACTCTAGATGTACCTACCGGTTTGTATCAATAAAATGTAGTAAACATGAATTATATGAAAGGACCTGTTAAAAACCCAAATTTAAAGACAGTCTGCAGTATTAGTCATTTGAGCTATCCATGATGCCGCTTGTTTTTAAAGAAAATGTATAATATGACTTTTGTTGGAGTACCACACCTATTTTTTTATATTCTGTGCAAGGTAATTATTTTTTTTATCTTTTTATGCCTAATGAATTTTAAACGCAAAATTCTAAACTAAATTATTTATTGTCATCCAGTAAATCCAGTTGGCATGAAACATGCTATGTTGTCAAGTTTTTTCATTTTTCACGCTTTGTTAAATTTAGTAATTGTTAAGTCCATTGCTAAGTTTAACAACGCGTTTATCACTCGGCCGTAAGTGATGCAGAAAATAGCTGCATGTTTGTGCTGCATCCCCCTGCATGTGTCAGCCAATAAAATGCTAGCGAATCACCGTCGTCCGTCGTTGTATTAGAAGTGGAACAGGGGAAATTTTAATCTAAGGCCATACCATATGTCTCCTACCCTATTGCATGTAAATTGGAAGGCAAGCTCATGTTAAAGTAAAAAATTGTTGTTTTTTTTTTACTTTAAGATTATTACTAAATTAAAATCCTAATACAGGGATCCATTGCTGCTAGAAAGTTATTTCAATATTATTTTTACAGACTTTAAAATATTTTAAATTAAAAAATAGAGCATAACAATGTAAATTTTTAATTTCCCTTTTAAATATTTCAAAAATTTCCTATAGTTTTCAAGATTCCAACACATTCTCTACCAATTTCAGAAACACTGTATATACTATCCTCACTATGAAGCTGGCACATTCCCACCAATCAGTATGAAGCTGCTTTTAATTAATGTATGCTAGAAAGTGTACAAAGGTTTTAAAAATTTTACTGGAAAATGTTAAAATGCGCCTAAAACGGTAAACAAGCTTGGATTATTAATGTCTTTCTGTCTTTTGTAAGTTCGTTATGAATCATTTGTTAGGTTCTTAGTCCTCGAATCCCCTAAAACCCGTTATAATCATTTAGGATTTTCCTCTTTAACTTACAAATTTATCCCAGTCCATGAAATGTGGGTGGTCAGTGCGGTTATCCACGGATTAAGTTATCCTGAAGAGTAAATTCCTTTGGGATATATTATTTTAATTTATTATCATAAATATTTTAGTCAGTACGTTAGTTTTTTAAAAGTGTAAATAATTTAAATTTTTAGGCAAAGTGTCTTTTACCAATTTTTAAAAGTGTAGTTAAAGTATTTTCTTTTCTAAAGTGGAAATATAAACATACAAAGGATTTGTTTTAAAAAAATCGTAAATAATTTAACATGTAGAGATCGAACGCTGTTAGAATAACACCGATACGTCACGGTTTTATACGGGTTTGCCATATGAGACCGTGACGTATCGGTGTCTTTCTTACAGCGTTCGATCTCTACTATGTAAGTTTTATCAATAAATTTTATTTTATTGTGGAAAAGTGCTTGCATTATTAAAAAATAAATCAAAGAATGTTTTAAACAATGCACTGGCGTAGCTCTGTAACCAAGGGCCTTGGGGCAAATAGGTATCTGGGGCCCTATCTATACTGGTTAAATTATAAATAAAAGTGCAAAGCTATCTAATTATAAGGTCTTTATCGCCAGCTGTAGTGCAGTGTAATGCAGTAGATAATATTTAAATAAAAATAACTAAGAAATCCTTCTTTGCAACAGGGATACCGTAAATTGATTTTAAATTAAAATAATTACGTGGAATAAAACTAAATCTATAAAATTCAGCGTGCAATGGGTTTTCCAACTTTAATGGGTTAAAAAAAAATCAAAATAATTTTCAGAAATTCTATTCGTTTGGTTATTACCTGGAAAATATATCTAAAAATTTGTTTTAGTTAAGCCGTTTCGGAGAAATCATGCTCACCGACATTGAAAACATAGTTTTGAGATAAGCGCGTTTGAAGTTTAAAAATAAGGGTCTAGCTCTTAAAGAGCACAAAATGCGTTACAAATATGCGTATATCTTTGAGAATATTTATCGGATCAATTTGAAATTTTTAGACAATATACTTCGACATATATGCTTTCTAAAAATAAAGTAAAAAAGGAAATTTCGAACATCCCAACTAGGTATAACCCCTTAAGGGACCAAGGAGCCCCCATGAGCTTGGGGCCTCGTTCCACTGCCCCTCCCCCACCAATATCTACGCCACTGAAACAATGTATTTTAGATACTTTTATTTTTTGCATAATTTTAAAATAATATTGTTTTTAATAAAAACCCTAGCCTAAGAGCACTAAGGGCAATCAGATGTCCAAAGCTCAATGGAGTGGAAATCCCCTTCTCAAAAGAGGTCAAGTATCTAGGAGTCATTTTTGATCAAAAGATGAAATGGGGACCACACCTCAACAAAGTTGTTCAGAAGGCAAAAATCGCCCTCAGGAGATATCGCAGACTTTGTGGAAAAAGCTGGGGACTTAACTGTGGTTGTATAAAATGGTAATAAGACCCATGATAACCTACGGCTCAGTTGCCTGAGGGGCAGGGGTCACGCAGACCGTAGTTACCAGACAACTTCAAAGTGTGCAAAGGCTAGCATGCGTATGCATCACGGGAGCTATGAGAACAACCCCAACCGCAGCCCTGGAAGTGCTGCTAAACCTGCGGCCACTTCACATTTACATACAGGGAGAAGTAAAGGTGGTACTCTATAGACTCAAACGAGGTCGAAGTCCAATTATAGGACATCAAAGGACCTCAAGATGGAAAATAGAGGAGGACCAAGAGGTCAGCTCATTGTTTGAGATGCCCTCGGATAGGTCAACCCCTCGTTTCATCTTCAACAGACACTTTCGGATTTTCATACCAGATAGGGAGGACTGGAAAGAAGGCCCTCCAATCAATGCCGATCATATCTGGTATACAGATGGCTCCAAGACCAACAAGGGAGTAGGAGCTGGCATTTATGGAGACAAGCCTAGAGAAAAGATAACCTTAAGTCTAGGTCAGCACGCCACAGTGTTCCAAGCGGAAATCGCAGCAATAATGTATTGTGACAAGCTGATTAAAGAAAAAGGAAGTAAAGGAAAACACATCGTCATTTGCTCAGACAGCCAAGCGGCCCGAAAGGCCATCAGTTCTCCAAAAGTTAATTCCAAACTAGTGGGGGACTGTATACAGGCCCTGGAAAAAGTCGGCTTGGCAAACAAACTTACGGTAGCCTGGGTACCAGGCCACGAGGGCCACCCAGGTAACAAAAAGGCCGACGATCTAGCCAAAAGAGGATCAGCCATGGAAACGATAGGCCCTGAGCCATGCTGTGGAATCTCGGCAGGCCTCTTTAAAATATCTATTAAGAGCTGGGTAGGCAGAGAGTTTCAAAGCTGGTGGGTACAAACACCAGGACAACGACAGGCAAAGCAGTTCATTAAGACCTGCTCGGCCAAGTTTACCTCGGACCTACTGAGCCACAGTCGTAAGGTCGTAAGGGTAACGGTAGGTTAACTAACAGGACATTGCAAACTCAACAAGCACCTGGAAAGAATAGGCCTGGTGGAGGATAGCCTGTGTAGGTTCTGCGGGAGGCTGAAGAAACAGCCGTACATGTGTGGTGCCACTGCGAAGCATTATGTAGACTTAGGTTTACTAGGCTTGGTGAGGAAAATCCAAAACCGGCAAGATATATGGGTTGGCCATTGTCAAGACTTTGGGGTCTAGTTAAAAAGACGGGCCTGGACAAGGTACTCTAAAGAACGATAGGAGAAACCACAATAAATCTGGTAAGGTTGCAGTGGTGGAGGTCATTTTTGCCATCTCCGCTTAAATAATCTAATAGCCTTACAGACCTAATTTATATAATAAGCAACCTACCTGGGTATACGTCATCCAACAACAGGGTTCTACTTGGTTCGCGTCAAGGCCCCAAAATTCCAGTTCCTCTTCAAACAGAGGTCCACAAACATCTGAGGGATAATGCAGCTTACCAGTCCTAAATAATAAAAATTACCTTTTGTCAAAGTGCAAAAACGCATTAAAACGTGCTTATAGTATATGTAAAAACAATTAGAAATGGTTTTTTCCAAAAATTTGAATTAAATAGTTAGCAGCTTTACACTAGACGTTCCTTGGTTAAAAATGCAAATTACCTCTATTAGTATTAAAAATAACAATTTTCGCAAAGTGTCAAAAGTGCTTTTTTTTTAATAAAAGAAATATTATATGGCCATCTGCGCAGCAAGAAGCTCAGTATCACCCTTTTTAACATATTTTTTGATGGTATTATAAAACTCTGGAGTTTCGAAGAGGTAGAAAGGGTCGTTTTTATTATCAGTAGACAAAACTTTTGATTAAAAAAAAAAAATTAGGCAAAATTTTAGCCTAATGCACGCAGGTGTATATTACACAAAACGTTTCAGTATGTTTTCCCCCTATCATACCTTCGTTATCAATTCACCTAAAGGTTTGGGATTTGGTTGGTAAATTAACATAAGTATTCTTATCACCTGTAAAAAATGAGAACATTTTGTCAAGTGGTTTCTGAGATATTCGATTTTAAAAATGGCCTTTTTACTACTGACTGTCTGAATGACTCATTGACTTATCCAAATTATGGTTCATTTCCTGAGGGAATAAAAACCTAAAATTTGGTATCTAGCTAAATTTTGGGACACAAGTAAGAAAAAAAATTGAAAACTGCACATTTTTTAATCGGAACGCCCTGAAACAGGGGAGGTAATATCGTATATCTATGGGGTATTTTAAAGGTTTGCAGTCTCATCAAACTTAAGTTTTTAAGGTCATCTGTTAATCTGTAAAAAACCTGCTAAGTCAGAAAAGAGTGAAACAAAATTGTGGAAACAAATTGATCTAGTTTTAGACCTCAGTACTCCAAGAGGCCGAGATTTTTGTATAGGAACCTAACCCTTATTTTACTTTAGTGTTTTTGCTAGGATCTGTGTTTACTTTTTATAAGTAATGGGGTTAGTATAAAAAGGGACTTCGAAACAAAAGATGAAAATTAATTTAATTATTTATGTCAAAAGACAAAAAGGGGCTGTAAAAAATCAATTTGTCCATCTTTTATTTTATCATAATATCAAAACTTTTAAAAACTGTTACTCTCTACTTTTGAAATAACTGGTAAAAGTTGTCATTACAAAAAACATCTTGTAAATACTGCCTAATAATTTACTTAACTTGAAAATAATTTTATTTTCTACCTGTAATAATTTAAAACTTGTGCAAACACCCCCGGATGCCTATCAAAAAAATACTCATTGAGCACTGGGTCGTAGTTGGCCAAGGCCTCGGTGAGCCGAGATAGTCTTGTAGCAGGGATTTTCTTAAGCGTCGCCTTGTATGTTTCGTGTCGAATGCCCCCTACATTCAGCACTACTCGGTTCTCCGCATCCATGTTAATTGTATTATTCATCTCTGAAAAAATAAAATTTGTATCAAACAAAGACCTTAAACTCAATGGCCTAATGAAATACACACAACATCAAAAGTCTTGGACCCAGAGGTATTCTGTAATTTATTTTCTTTTTAAATAAAAGAGTAAATGTTTTTTAAAGTATGTTTATTTGTAAAGTTATTTTTTCAATAACAATATTGTTAAAAAATTTAACAATTATTTAAACAACATAAGAAATAAATATTGCATTTCTTAAGTAAATTCATTACAAAAAAAAATGACAAAACATGTTTTTTTTTCCACGATGAACATCAATCAATAGTCAGTATGACCTCCTCTGTTTCTCAGTAGCATATTGACACGAGTATGCATTGAAACAATCAAGCGGTTGATCGTTTCTTGAGGAACATTGTTCCATTCCTCTTCTGCCGCTGCAACTAACTCTTCCGCATTTTGGAGTGAGTTAATGCGGTTGTGAACCGCTCTAGAGACAAAATCCCACATGTTTTCAATCGGATTCATATCCGGCGAGTTAGCTGGCCAGTCTAGTTGGCTGATATGTCCGTGTTCAAGTGCCTCTAATTCTCCCCCAAAATGTTGCGTAATGGATAAATAATGGGCCTGATGACACTTTCAATATAAACTCGACTTGTCATATTCTGAGGTATAGCAATTAATGGCGTTCGGCGATTAAACATGATTCCTCCCCAAAACATTACTGTCCCTCCTTCACCTATGAAAGATGGACAGTAATAGAAAGTATAGTTTTTGCTCCCTAGAGCAACCTCTCGAGGAAAATTTAGTCTCCCTTGACGACCTGGCTCTCGCCAGACTCTTTGCCTGTTGTCATCACTCTGCAGTCCAATTCTGGTTTCATCTGTAAATAAGACCCATCGCCACTGTCGCAAAAGCCATTCCCTATGTTCTCCCGCCCAATGTAAGCGGGCAGCTCGGTGTCGTGGAAGTGGAGTAGGTACCCTTAAAGGCCTTCTTGCACGAAGATTTGCCAGATGCAGTCTTCTTCTAACTGTAGAGGAAGATATAATACGGCGAAACGTACCTTGAAAGTGAGCTCTAAGGGCTGAGTTGAAGCAGTTTGATGTCTACGGGCATGTTGAACCAAATATCGATCCTCCCGTTCATGTGTTATTCGAGGTCGACCACTACGTGGTCTTCTTTCAACTGTTCCAAATTATTGGTACCTTAAAACTATTTGCACAATTGACGATCTTGGAATGTTTAATATCATGTGTATATGATGATTGGAATGTCCAGCATCATGCAGAGCAACAATTATTGCCCTATCAGAACCATTAATTTCACGTCCTAGCATTATTTTGAAAGAAAATTATGAAATTTACTTTGCTTAATATTCAATAAAACTGACCAATATGTTTTAAAAATTTATAAAAAATAAAAAATATTTTATCTGTCAATAATTTTGATCTTGTTTATTTACCAAATACCTCATCTTTTTTGCCTAGCAACAAAAACGCAATAAACATACAGTAAATAGATTATATACGGGGGGTCCAAGACTTTTGATGTGTGTATTTTTAAAATAAAAATATTTTTTAGGTTGGACTTTTTTTCTAAGTATTTGAGATGTACAATTTTAAGTATATATTATAATTCTTGGGATTAACAATTTATTCTATATTTGGTATTTTAAATTTAAAGTCTTATCCCACCTTTAGGTACAGGGTCTTTGATTATATTTACGTGGCTTCTGGAGCCTTTATTTTTAAAGACAGAAAAAAATGTTTTATATGAAAATTGTAGGTTCTTTTCCATATTATCTTTTAAAATTATCAGTAAAAAAATATCGCATTAAAAAAATGGAAAAATATAGGCAACTTTAACTTTCTTAAATGTAACACTCTGTATATTATGTGCTCCAATAAAAGATCTTTTTTTTTCTCATTTCAAATATATATACATTGATGATATTTGGATGATGAACCATTTTTGAGATATTTAAACTTAAAATATAAATAAATTGAAAAAAAAATCGTATTAGTATCAAGAAAGCTATAAAAACAATAAATTTGTTTTAATAAATTTGAAGTATTGATATTGTAAAAAGCTAAAATTTATTATTTTAACTATTAAAAGTAGTTTGTATTGCTTATTTGTCGATGGGCTATTCAGAAGAACAAAAAATCTCTATTATGCGTCTTATTTATGGTAACAATAATAATGTGACGACAGTGCAAAGGGAATAGTACTTATTATATCCTTAACAACGGGTATCATCTATAGATACTATAAAATACATAGTAAGAAAGTTTATTAAACGAAAAAGCTTTAAAATAAAGAAAAGGACTGCAGCACGAAATGAAAACAAAGTTTTGGATACCCTCGTTTTTTCAGGATAATTATACCTTTTCTATTGGACTAGCACTAACAACTTTTAATAATTTTAGAAAATCCTAAAATATTAATCTCGGATGCGGCATCTGAACTTAATAAAACAGATGATAAATTTTATTTAACCTTAAAATTTTACAAATTTTATCCTTATAAATTTATGTCCGTTCAGAATCTTCCAGAACAAAACATGCAGGACCGACCTAAGTATGCATTGGAAATAGCTAGGTTTATGCAGCAGGATCCAAAGTTTTTAAATAAAATTTTATTCACCGACAAGTCTTCCTTTACCTTAGCAAGAATGTTTAATCACAAAAATAAACATTATTGGTCCAGAGAAAACCCTCACCAAACTCAGCAACATAACAATTTTATTGTTTTCATGGCTTTCTTGATACTAATATGAAACCTTTTTGTAATTTATTAATAATTTAACCTAAAATATCTCAAAAATGGTTCATTCAAATATCATCAACGTATATATATATATATATATATATTTGAAATCAGCAAAAAAAGATCTTTCGATGTAGCGCATAATTTACGGGGTGTTTCATTTAAAAAAGTTGAAGTTGCCTATATTTTTCCATTTTTTTATTGCGATATTTTTTAACTGATAATTTTGAAAGATAATATGGAAAAAATCCTTTAATTTTTATTTAAAACATTTTTTTCTGTCTTCAAAAATAAAGGCCTCAGAAGCCACGTAAATATAATCAAAGACCCTGTACAAATAAACAGTTTTTAAAAGAAAAATGTATTGTTTTTTTGAACTTGCTAAAGCTGGCAAATAAATTCAAACAAAAAAAATGTATTTAATTTATGTGTAAGAAAAATTTACATACTCTTATAAAATGGTAACAATTTTCTGCCTAGGTAAGCTAAAAATTATCAGTGAAATTAAAAAACGTACTGGTAAAAAAAATTACTTATAAATCTACATAACGTTTCGCATAATCTCAGTTTTATATTTGTTAAAAATAAAATTATTCGTGCCTTAGATATGTTTTACAGACCATGGTTGGTTATCCTTGTACCGGGTGTCCAAATAAGAAAGGACGCCGGCTGTATCTCAGAAAATGGTCATCGCACGGCGTTGGGGAAAAAATATTTTAAGTAAAAGTGGTCAAAAGAAATAGCTGCAAATTATTTTCAAGTTTCTAAAATGGCCGCTAGGGAGCGTAACTGCAATCTTGAATCTAAAAAAGTGATGTTTCTGTGAATTTTGCAATATTAACCTGACAAAAAAACCTAATTTTTAAAGTCAGGATAATTTGAACCTTTTTTGTTTGACAATTTTTGCTGTATCTTTAAAAATAAATTAGTGGGGAGTATTTAAAGGTTTCCGTTAAAAAACACCCTGTATCTTCGAAACGGCTAAGCCGATTTTAACAAACTTGAGCTAGTTAAATAGAGCTATTCTTGGGCTATAAATGTTATATTATTTGAAGTTTTGTTAGTTTCACATGTCGCCGCTAGAGGGTTTTTTTCGATATTCCGACAGAAATGGTTAATTTTCTTAAAAAAATTAAATGCATTGGTATGATTTTTTTTTTTTCATAAAAAGTAGCTAAATGATGCTTAAACCAGGTCGCGAAAACTATATCTTTATATCTTGTTCCTTACCTAAAATTTAGGCCAAAGAAAATTTTATACGTTAATATCTTAAAAACTATAAAAGCTGCACGAAATTTTATAGACATAAATTATGTATTTTTACAAAATCTTTAATTTAGATTATGTAATCTTTTCGCCTAAATGCAATACTTTGCGAATTATAATCAATAAATCGAATTTTCAGGATTTTTTTCGATTTTTTTATTATAACTCGTAAAGTATTGCATTTAGACTAAAAGATTATAAAATCAAAATTAAAGGTTTCATTAAAATACATAATTAATGTTTCATAACATTTCTTGTAGGTTTTATAGTTTTTGAGATATTGACGTATAAAATTTTCTTTGGTCTAAATTTTAGGTAAGGAACAAGATATCGAGATACGGTTTTCGCAAGCTTGTTTAAGTAATTTTTTAGCTACCTTTTCAGGGGAAAAAAAAATACCAATGCATTTAATTTTTTTGAAAAAATTAACCATTTTTGTCGGAATATCGAAAAAAGCCCTCTAGCGGCGACACGTGAAACAAAACTTCAACTATTATAACATTTATAGCCCAAAAATAGGTCTTGTAAACTAGCCTAAGCTTGTTAAAATCGGCTTTGCCGTTTTGAAGATACAGGGTGTGTTTTACGGAAACCTTTGAATACCCCCACCACTTTATTTTTAGAGATATAGCAAAAATTGTCAAACAAAAAAGGTTCAGATTATCCTCGACTTTAAAGATCATATATTTTTTTGTTAGGTTAATATAGCAAAATTCATAGAAACATCACTTTTTTAGATTGAAGATTGCAGTTACGCCCCCTAGCGGCCTTTTCAGAAACTTAAAAATAATTTCCAGCCATTTCTCTTGACCAGTTTTACTAAAAATATTTTTACCCCAACGCTGTGCAATAAACATTTTCTGAGATAAAGCCGGCGTCCTTTCTTCCTTCCGGACACCCGGTACATAAACTAAGGCGGGTATGTCTGAAAATACTTAAAAGAAATAAGTCCCTAAATTTCCCAACTATTTTCAAAACTACTTGTAGTATTTACTTTTTTTAAATGTTATTTTATGGGGCTTCAAATTTAAAGTATTGTTGTAATTAAAGAATATTGTATTTTTTACAATTTCTGATTATAAGAAGAAACAATAATCAGTAACGTTTTAGGACAGTTTTTCAGTAATTAAATATTCTTTGTGGCCAGTTCTACTTTACTGACCAGTACAGAGGTAATATATAGGAAACACTTGTCATGTTGTTTTTGAAGAATAAAGTTTGTTTTTATTTAAAAAAAATAATAATTTGTTTTGTTTATTTGGTCCATTTTAGGTTTTTCAGTTTAACATGACTTGTGTAATGTCAACAAACCTTTTAACGATACTCTACGAACTGCCGGTTTAATGATTTTAAAATAACCGAAAAAATAAAAAATATTTACCAAACTTTTGCCATGCAACATAAGCAGTTTATGCATGAATGCAATTTTAATTATAAATGCCGAATGTAAATAACACAGAGGCTGAGCATTTCAAAAATATTGTAAATGTATTTGTTTTTTAAAATATATTTACATTTTTAAACTTTATTTTCTTTTGGCTTTTGTTTTAAATTAAAGGTTTTATAACACTGAAATTCTTACATGGATTTATTTACATTTCAAATTAAAAATTTCAAAAAAGTATATTTTCATTCTTTTATACTTTTCTGGGATTTGCTTAAAAACTACAACAAGTGCAAAATATTTTCAAAAAAAGAATAAAACATATGTTCTATATTGATAACAAAACGCCATGAAGTGTAATAACGAGTACTCAGATTTTTTTTTCATCAAAACTCTAGAAATTTTAATTTAAATTACTATTTTATTTTCCTTTTAAGTTTATCTTAATCGCGGTGGTAGACTGGCCAGTAGAAAGTAAATAAGTGTTTTAGTTTTTTGGGATTTTAAGGGCTTTTTTGCTCTGCCAGTTTATAGGGGTCAATAGGGCTGAGCACATTTAGTTGCTATACCCCGGGACCAGAACCAAAATGGTCTTTTTCTGGCAAGTACCCAACAAAAACTTTTTAAAAGAAAAGAATAGCTACACATTCTACAGTTCTTCTTTTTTCCTGTGAGCCGTCCGTCTTGATTTACTGCCGGAGGCAGCGCAGCCTCTTGGGCTTTTTGTGCCTAATCTCCCATTATCTTTTATACCAATCCTCCCATTAGTCTTGTTCCTTTTACAAGTCTCCAAAGTCCTTTTCTACTTTGTCTGAAAAGTTCTTTCGTTCTTTTGGATGGGCCTCTTATACAGCCTTTTTTATGTCTTATTCTACTTAGGCCCCCCAGTATTCCTCCTATTTTTTTCAAGGGAAGGTTCTGGTCCTAAGTATGGTGTGGATGATCCCTGTCTCGCTAGCTCATCCGCTTTTTCGTTGCCTTCTATTTCCGAATGTCCTGGTACCCATAAAAGAGTTATACTAATGCGTTCTCCCAGGACTTCCAGTTCTTTTTGGCATTCCCATATCAGCTTGGACGTTACCTTGGGGTTTACCAGTGCCCCTAGTAACGTCTGGCTGTCTGTTATTATGCTGATCCGCTTAGTTTTATAACCCCTTCTGTTATTTTCGTTTGCACAGTGTAGTACATTATATATTTCTGTTTGAAATACAGAACTGTGTGTTCCTAGTGAAATGGAAAATTATAAATTTCTCATTTCACTGTAGACGCCCGCTTCACTTTCCTGCTCGGGTTTGGAACCATCTGTATTTCAGATGATGATTCCAACCGTGCCAGGGAGATCGGTTTGCTGCCACTCACTTCGATCTGGAATTTTTACCTTGAAGTTTGGTAAAACAAGTATTGAGAAATTATTTAGTCTGTTCTAAGGTCCAGGATTTTGTTACCAACTTGACCCATCCTACAGTTTCAACGATGATAAAAAATTTAAAAAAGAAAAAAGAAGTTTTTCATAATATATGAAATTATGATACCTTTTGTTTTAATGAAGGAATCAAAATATATTTTTAATTAAAACTGCAATCACGGTGTAATAAAACTTTTTTAATTGTATATTAATTATTTATGTGGTAAAGGCTTATTTTATGTAGAACTGAAACTTTTGTGACCTTACGATACATAAATTATCCTTATTTTAAAATTCTAAGCACTTTAAAAAAATAATAAATTAATGGAAAGGTTGCGTGTTTGCCATATTTTACATTAAACAGATTTTTTTTGCAAGACATGGACTAGGTCAGAAAAAAAGATAGGCAGGCTTCACAGGCCAGTGAAGAAGCAGAGAAAAACAGGTATAATACCACTGGTTGATGGGAAACACTTAGAAAGTATAGTAGTAGTCAGATAATCTTATGTAATTCTATAGTTAAAGACTAAGAAAATTTATAGAAAGGGCACCAGCATATATATCTTCGAACATATCGGACAAACAGCAGCTGCTTAGGTACTTAAAAAATATTTTGGTAATTTTCGGGTAGCAGAGCAGAAACCTTCAACGTCCTTATGGTTCAAGATTTCTGACATCGAATGCACTTTAACCACTTGGGTTAGTGTCACCTGGTTCCCAAGACATACGTCATTTTTATTTTACATAACCTAACATTTTCTAAGTCTCGCGACGCTTAATGCGAATGGGTCTTTTGTTCGACGGTCATTAGATATGCAGATGCATTAAAGTCTAACTTTATATCGTACCTCCTAACAATTAAAAGCGAGTCAGCCCAAATTTTTGACCTTGAAATCGTTGACAAAACATCGGCAGCAGCTTCCTGAATCCTATTTTCGAAACATCGCTCTAAGGCCTTAATTACCATCCTTCTGTTACTTTAAAATATTACTTCACACAGCGCCTTCTAGTCATAAGACGTTATTTTTACAAATATTATCTGTGCACTTGTTTGGCTGCTCGTGCTAAGGCGTTAGTTTTTAACACAAAGTTTGTGTGTTGAAATTCCAAAGATTAAGTGATTTTATTTAAAGAGCATACACTTTCATTATACGGTGCAAATATTTACAAAGTGAGTCTCCTACTTAAAATAACCATATGGAAGTTTCTAATCATATTGATTGTTTACATCTAAGCACTTGTAGTATTGTTTTTTTTATCTTGGGACAGTCCACGAAGGCTGAGGCCTAAGTACTAACGCACCGTGGGTTTTTAAAGTGTGGTAAGAGGGAGTTTATTCACACGCGACTTAAATATTTGCAAATCGGGTAGCAGGTTCCATAGTCTGGACAGTTTAGGGATAAAGAAACGAACACAGTGAGAAGTTCAAGGGGTTGGTTTCGACATATCTAAAGTATGCTCTGTTCTTTAACCAACGAGTCTATTTTTTATGTTAGATTTTATTGGGTGTATATGTAATTATTATAAATCGAAATATAGAAGAAAAATGTAAAATTATAAATATATTTGATTCTAATTTATATCTAACAATGTTTAATAAAAATATAATTAACATTGTTTAATAAAAATCCCAATTTCGTGTTACTAATCCATATGTTGCATCAATTTAGCGTTCGTCGACAATTTATTGATGATCTTAGTAGCCTGGTGGTCAAGGCCCTGGGTTAGTGAGTCACGCTTGACCAGTCAGTCAAACAACACCTATCAGTGCCTCAGTATCGATAAACAGTTTTTCTGCCGTCTTATCGGAGATTCGGAAATCGGGGATTTTCCGGAAAAACTTCAAAACAAGGGATACACCTTAACGATCTGAAATGTCCAACCCAGAAGGGGGTGAAAATCACCCCCCTGAACTCAGCCCAAGGAAAAAATTCACAGTATCACTAAAAGGATACCGAATGTACATAGTAGATTACTTGAAAAAATCCACCCCAAAATGCCATACCTGTCAAAACTTAGTAAAGAACAAAGAGGAGGAAACAATAATGCTAGATCACCTAATAAAAGAACACAGAAAATTAGTCGAAAGATCCTGATAACCAGGAGAAGCAGCAGAAAAATGCTACCAAACCTTAAAAACATCCCCAGATCTAAAACCTAAGACTGCAGGAAAATACTTTGACGCACTAGCCATCAGCTCAGACGAATGTCAGGACTGCTACTATCTAATGTTTCCTGATCTCACTCAACGACTCCCAACAGTTAGTACTATAGTACGTCACATTAAATTGAAACACCCGGACTTAGTAACACAAACAGACGATCCAAACAAAACACCAACCAACCCAGAAAGAAGAATTGCACATCAAGGAGCCTTCGGGAATACCCTAGCAACTCCCTTAGAACTCCAAACTACACCTGCAGACCCCAAATCGACTTTAACGAAGAAATCAACTACAGTAAAATGGAAACAACACAAACTACACAAACATCACTACAAAATATCAGAAAGAGAAATCGAAGTCCCGAAAACCAAAACAATTGCCCGGAAAACCAGCCACCGAAAGAGAAATATATTGTTAATCGTTATTTACAACATAGAGAATATAACGTAACTACAAAAAACAGATTCGAAGCACTACAAACAGAAAATGAAGAAGTACAAGAGGACAGATAGACGCACTCACAAAACCCACCCCAAAACCAATCCGCAGAAAATAGGCCAACAACGTCAAATTTAACAACAAACTCCATAACAAATACCACACAAACCAAGAAGAAAACATCAATAAAACCACCCCCTATCATCCTACAGGGAGTAATTAGAAACCAACAAGCTGCGGAACAATTCCACAGGGAACTTCGACAAATCCTTAAAAAAGGTTTTAAAATTACTTATGCTAAAAACACGACGATTGTAACGGCGCATGACACAGACGAATACTTAAACTATGTACAAATCCTGGACAGCGATAAGGAAAACCAATGGCATACGTACGCCAGGGTTGAAGACAGGACCCATGCCTTCATCCTTAAAGGCTTAGACCACCAGCCCCCTACCAAAGAATGAACTACAGAAAGAACATAATATAAAAATAAAGAAGATATACCAACTCAACACGACATACAAACCACTCTACATGGTAATCACAGGGCAAGAAACCACACTCAAGAAGCTAGAAAAAATAAAGTATATCAACTACGGTAAAATGGAAAAGAAGAAAGACAGTAAAACCAATAATACAATGCAAAAAATGTCAAGCATGGGGACATGCAGCATCATTCTGCCACAAACAACCTAAGTGCCTCCACTGTGCCGAGTTACATAACACTACGGAATGTCAAAACACCGAAATGGAAAAATGCGCTAATTGCGGCGGCCCGCACAAGCCCAACAATGAAAACTGTCCGATATACCAATACAAACTACAGAAAATTCAAGCCAATCAACCAGCAACAGAAAATAAATATGTCGATGCCCCACTTCCTAGAAACAACCCATGGACTACGGCCAGGGCAAGTGGCCCACCAAGGACCAGGGCAAGTGGTCCCACCTGTACCTTGCAACCAGCAGACCCACCCATAGCAACAGCCGGAACTTCAACCTATAACACAGCCCTTCCATGTCTTGGGAAAGAAATGCCGATACAGCGGGAACATGATGGCCCGGAAAATTCAGCGGAAGCTCTATAACAGGTTAGTGACCTTAAAGAACAAATCAACCTTGAAGAAATTATTAGATTTCTAAAAGATCTAACTAATTCTATAACTAACATAACTGACCCAATAGAAAAAGCAACAAATCTTTTAACATTTTTCCAAAACATTGAAAACCATAATATACGAGTATAAATTTTCTCAAATCTTACATTTTTCTAAATTTCATATTTTATATAATAAACATTTTCACATTATTTATAAACCTAAACCTTATCTAAAGTACTTCAGGAAAAAAGATTCGCCAATTAAATTTAACCTTAAAAAGCTATTTGTTTACATTGCATATGTGTGTGAATAAAAAGCCCAAACTCTGTAACTATTAAGTTTAAATCTTTTAACAACTTTAAACATTTTAACTCTTTAATTTAACATATTATTTTGTATATTTATATAAAAATTTAAAGTATTTTTAATATATGGGGCCGTGCTCTCGAGAATTTCTACCCTGGAATCAGGGTGGAAATCCCTGAGAGTGCGAAAAAACACATAAAACTATAGAAAATCAACAAACCTAAGCCACAACCCACAACTACCTTAACATGCCCCGCCTACAAGTAAATTTTAAAATCTAAAGCTATGTTTGGCCACACAGCCAACTATAAATACTAAGCTCATGCAAAAAAATTCACACACATGTAATAATAACGGAATGAAAAGCATCGAATAAATCAATTAAATCTACAAAATTGATGAATGCCCAATTAATTAAATTGCCCAAATAGCGCGCTACTTCGTACCTTAACCAATCAAGCAGTTAATTAAATCTATATAAAGAACACAAAACCAAATAAATCTCTTTTTTAAACCTCCTGGTTATTAAGACAATTTAAGAGCTTTTGAAAGGTCACTACCGTTAAAAGCTGAACCTGAACAACCCAAACTACCGGCAGCTACCACCGGGCTCTATCGCGCCCCCGCCCAGTATCTACTGGCCGGCATTCTCTTCCCTAAGACCTGAGAAGGTAAATGGGGAAGGGCAAAGATACTACTATGTATTATATTTGTAGCTTTATGTTGTACATGTAATTTATAAGTTATTAATAAAGCATTATGAAATTGGCAAATTGGCCCTGGGTTAGTCGTTTTACGTAAACATTAGTCTTGGTTCGATTCCAGGCATCCAGACTATTTTTTTTATCTAATTTAATGTTTTATCAAGAGGTTTACGTCACAGATAGTTAGGTTGGATAACATTTGGAGATGAACGATCTATTGAAGCCCTAGAAAAAACAGGTTATGAAATCAATATATGCGTAGAAGAAGAAAATATTTATGTTATGTTTGAACTATTGACATGCGCAGTTAATTAAAAATTAAGTGGGTACAGTAAGGTTGGTATACACAATATTAGATAGTAGCATAAAAAATGACCTGCGTAATAGAAAATAAAAATGATAAATATAGTTCAAAAACTTTCTTTGGCGCGTGTCACAGTTTTCTTACGGTTTTAGGTTATTGTGCCATGCACAGGTAAATGACCTTGTTCCGGTAATTGGCGCGTGCCACAATTTTTCCATGGACTCTGATGACGTTATCAGAATTAGCTCAAGACAACTATTATTTAAATTACACCCCCGCAAATTTTCCCAGCCGTAGGTGAGCCATTGCTCTACTAATGTTGCTATCTATTTTATCAGTTATTTTTTTAGTTGCCCGGCTAGACTGGAGAATGAAGTTTTAACTATTAACAGTTTAAAACACAACAAACCTGAAAAAGTAAAAGAGTTCCTTGTTTCACGAAATACTCCGCAGTCTCCATGCATCGCAAGCTTACTTTTATTTTTAATATACTAAAATTTTAATATAACTTAATGACCAAGCTATGACTTAACTAACGTTTCTGTATTTGTAGAATTGCAAAATGTTCTGTAATAGTTTTTAAATTCAAATTCTCAAGTAATGTTTACACGTAGATTTTATAGCTTTTGTTAGGTTATTATTTAAGATATCCCGACCACGTACGAGCATTAAACATCTTCAACATTGAAATTTAAATTCTATTTAGGGGCAAAATTCCGAAATGCACAATGCCGCAATATGCTTTTAGCGTATACAATCATGAGATTACATTTTGAAGAAAATTTAGAGAAAATATAAAACTTGTGGTATGTTTTGAAGTTAAAATAAATAAAAATGTTTGATAATCCGAGAAATTTAGTCCGCAAGAAAAGATGCTTTAGATTTTGACTTAAAAATAATAAATTAAAATAAAATCTAAATCTTAAGCTAAATAGCTTATTACACACAATATATAAAAATAAATTTATATGATACAACAAAAGGCTTTTCAAGTACTAAAAAATAGGTTTTCATCATTTAACCTAGGACCATACGCACACACATACGATCATAAAGAGATATTTTATGCACTAACCCTTTTAAATTATTAAGATTTCACTATGGCAAATTTACACCAGACAAGGTAATTCCATAAATATGTAATACAAGAAAAAAAGATTTCTTATTAACAAAAAAAAATAACCAGATTTAAAAATATATCAAGAAAGAATACAGCACACTAATTCTAGTTTACATGTTCTAAAGAATAAAGTAAGTAACATAATTTATTTTTAATTTTTTGATGTATTTCCTTGTCCAAAAGCAAGACAAACTCCTTTTAACAAGTCTCTTTAAATAGAAAAATTTTCCTGTATATTTTTTGACCCCTTAAAATATTATCGTCCTGTTTTAAAAATAAAATTTACAATAAAAAACATGGTTTTATTCCTTAAAGAAAAATATTTAAAGCAAAGAAATTATCTATATGTTGATTCTATAAAAAAAAACAGATAAAATACATAAGCTTGTAACAAACTTTTTCAGTTTGTTACAAGGATTTATAAATTTTCACTTAAAATAACTTTACCACAACTTAATTGTCCTTTATTTTAATTATTCACTGTAATTTATAATATTAGCTTACTTATTTCAAATTTTAAGTCATCAATACTTAAATATTCTTTTAAATACAACCCGGTAAAAGCGTTTATGGCTGCATACATTCCAGGAGCATCCAAGTATTGATTTTTCTAATTGGAATAGGTTAAGCGATTTTCGACTCTATATCTATTTTAAGTCAGTTAAGTAATAAAATCCTTTGTTTTGTGATAGGTTATGTTTTAAAAATTGTGACACTTGGGTTTTTGTTTTTGAAATTTCATTAAATAACCAAACAATGCTGAATAGTTATCTCCGTTTTGTAATTTGAATTTTCCGCCAAAAGGACAGTAAGCAACAGTTCATACCACCTAAGACCTTCAAACCTGTTATTTTTTATGGAATGCGAGGTGATAAATACCTGTGATTGATTTGAAAAGGGCCTCTTTTGCATATTTAATCGAATAAACAGAATGTCTGCTAGTGCATAGTTGATTATTTTTCTTAGCCTGTGGCTTTTGCAGTTTTAAACTGGATTTTTAAATTTTATAACCTATGTAACATCCTCTATAAGATTTTAAAGACATTATTTGGGCCATAACATCTGGTAAGTCGACATTTTCGTCAATTTTAATAGTTTCCCTTATCTCATACCTACCATTTTGTTTCAGGCTTTCATCGTATATTTTTCATCGTATATTTTACGATCGAGTTTTTTTTTATTCTTCAATATTATCTTTATGGGCTTTCCTTAACTGGAGTTTTAAGGAATTTTCCAAGTTTTTATGGATTTCTGGAGTTGTACGTAACCACGTAGTCGTGTTGGCAAAAGCCCAAGCGGTTTATGGTTTATGTATTTCTGGCGAATGCAGTGTTGCTGGTCCAGCGAAGGAATCCTCAGCTTCCGTATAGTACCGTGTGGTCATTTCTGGCAGTGCAGTGTTGTCCAGTCCAGAAGGGAGTTTAGGTTGGTTCCATTAGGAGTTCCAGAAATCAAAAGATAAGTCCATTTATAAATTAACCTTTTTCTTATATTTTTGCCTGGCTCAGTGCAATGGCCATGTACTGGTGCTCAGTTATATAACTTTTTTAATTAAATTATCATGTTATCAAATTTTCTTATGCTTTAATCATTACTGTCTTATCAATTTAAATAAATCTCTGTACTTAATATTTAATTTTTATTAATTATATATATTATAATTTTCTTGTTATATGTTAAATATGCAAAGAGCAAAGTAACAACCGATCATTTTATTGGGTTCCATTGTTTGTTTGTCCAAAGATTTTGGATTACAAATTAAATTTATTATTTTTTTTCTTTCTCAAACTGATAATTAGTTCAGCTGCTTAACTATAACTAACCACCAATCATTAAACTTGAGTTGCATTGTTTGTTTGTGCCTGTAAAGGACTGCACATATCAATTTAACTTACATGATACTGAATTAGCTCAGCTGCTTAAATTACTTAACCACCGATCATTAATTGAGTTACATTTTTTGTTTGTGCCTGAAAGGGACTTCACTTATCCATTTAAGTAACATCACACTGATATAGTTCAGCTGCCTTAACTTATCTAAATTTTCATTACTATTTCTTATTAAATTTAAAACTTTTCTTCATAAAATCATTTTTGTAACTTAAATTTAATACATTTCAATTTAATAACTCTTTTCTAAATTCAGTATACCTCGATTTATAAATTTAATGATAAATAGATTTCTTTTGTTCTCTCACAATATAAAGTATCTCCACTGGTTATCAGTTTATTAATCAATACTTATTTTTTGGGTTATTATTTTATGTAAATTGCCTTATTTCTTTAATACTGATATGTATTTATTTTTGTATATGATAAAAATATTTTTCTAAATTGCTTGCACTTACCTATCAGATTACATTTCATTATCTCACAACCTTTTAATTCATATAAGCTTTTCCAAATTAGAAATTTATTTATCTCTCTTTATTTTTGTTTAATTTAAGTAAGGATACAGAACTTCACATGTCCAATGGTTAAATTCTTTATTATGTTAAATTAATAATAAGATACCTTTTAAATAAACCTGTTGAGTTTATTTTTGACTTTTATTACTTTTGTCTTTGTTTTGTGTATTTCCTTTGAACTCATATAGTTCGCGCCCATTGTCTGTACTTGCATAAATAGTCTGATTAATCAAAATATCTTTTTTAACAACAGCTAGCCGAGTGAACTCATCCCAAATAAAAATAATAAAAACTATTTTACAACAATATACATTAAAATAAAAACACACATTTAAAACAAACTAAGAACAATTAAGCAATAATTATTTTTTATTTTTTTATTATTTTTATTACAAGCTATTTATTTTATTTATATAATAAATGCGCGGCATTTTAGCCCTCTTGGAAATTATTTAAATTTAAAGCAAACCGCACTCTATCCAACAAGGATAATTCTAACCAACAACTGGCAACAGCATTTAATTTTAATATATTCTAAACTTGTTGGTTTACACATTTAGCCGCAGAGTAACAGGAACTTCCATGTTGTGGTTTTATATTAGCTGCCAGATTTCTAGAAATATTTATTTAGTTTATTTTTGTTAAACTAACTCTATGTCTACAAAATTAAAAATTATATCTTTAAATGTTATGAAGTTGTGACTCATATATCATTTGCAGTAAAAATAGCCTAAAAGCTTTTACACACACAAGTTGCTAGATGGTTGCTATTATTATTATTTTGTAATTTAATTTTTATTTACCTTTTTACTTTATATTTATTTTAAGAGTACTATTTATAATACGTATTTTTAAATACAATTAAACTGTACACAAATATTATTACCATTAAGCTGTTTACAGATATTAATTTAATTATTTTAAGATAAAGATTACATAATAAATAAAAAACTACAATTTTTTTTTTTTTGTTTTACACCCAAATAATTTATTTGTATTATACCAAAAACACTAATATTTTTTAAAGATTTTTATTAACTGACAATTTATCTATAATTTGCTTTAATAAATTATTTTACGTAAAAATATGGTCTGCTAATCATAGTATAAAAACAAGTGGCACATAAAAATACTTAATCCTTTATAGCCACCAACTAAAGGATAGCGCTACCACCAAAAACTTTTATTTTAAAAGGATTTTGAGTCATTTTCTAAATAATTCCCATTTTATCAGCATGGCATTCTGGAAAGTAACGGCCAAACTCTCAGATCCAAGGGTCTTCAAGTAACTTTAGACGCCTTTAAAACGTCTTCCATTATCAACTTTCTTAATGTTAATTTTGTTTATTAACTAACCGATTTTACATGCAAAAGTATTGACGTTGCTTATTAGTTCTTTATTTCCAAAACCTACTGGCTGTAAATTTAATTTGTTTAATTGTAAAAAAATATACAAAATAAGCTTGTGTTTTAAATTGAGTTAAAGAATTTTTTCAATATATAAAGAATTTCTTAGTCAAAAATATTCGCGATACAATCGCCCATTTCAACATGTTTTCTTTCACAAGCCAATTGACTTTTATGCTAAATAATAACGATTTGTGCTGAGGTTTCAAATTAGCACACAGCTTTTTAAAAATACGCGTATTGAGAGCAATATTTTTGATTGTGTTTACAAGATTTATAATAGTTGTTTATGATATAAGTGTTAAAAGTACAATTTTAAGGCACGAATGTGCTCGCTTCGCTCATTCTGCAATTCAGTCCCTTAAAACGTACTTTTAACACAAATATCATACAATATTTTTTTCACAAACGCAATAATGCAGTTAAAAATTAAATTATTTAAAAGTTGGAAGATATACGGCCGAGTGATGATTGCGTTGTTAAATTTAGCAATGGACTTAGCAATTGTTAAAAGTTAACAACGGTTTAGAATGTTTAACAAAACGTCATTGCCAGTGTTATTTAATGATTTTAGTAGGCAACCTGTCAAAATCTGACATTTTGTTAGATATTATAAACCGTTGTTAACTTTTAACAATTGTTAAGTCCACTAGGCCGATAGTTTTATACAGCATCGTATATAAAAATTATTAAAGTTGGCATTTATTAATAAATTCTAACAACCGTTGTTGATGCTGGATGGTTACGGCATGTTTACTTCAAATTTGATACATCGTGTCAGTTTTGGCTTGTTTTAGTTTTTACTTTAAATTAACTTGAAATGAAAGAAAATGTAAAAGAAAGTTTGGTTGTTTTTTAAGTTGTTTAAATTGTACAATTAATTTAAATGATGCTTAATAAATAAACGTTGACGTTACCTTCAAAATTTGCTTTAAAATATTACCTTAAGGTATTAGTGCTTTAAAGTAACATTTTTAAGGCATCTAGATAGTGTTTATAATTGAATTTTTAACAGATTTGTTAAAAAAATTATGTTATCTCGGGCTTCAGGAAAAGTTTTAGGGACTAATAATTGGCGATGAAAATTCAATGGGTTGTGTAGAAGAGTGTTCCTCTAACACGATAGTGCGCTCTGAAGTCAATAAAAAATTAAACATGTTTGGAATTTGTTTTGGTATATTTTGGGTATTTTTTCGAAAAAATATTTTGATTGTTCGTTTTTATTTCCGGGTTTTTACGGACCACTTTTGGTTCTCGGACCACAAGTTGGGAACCAGTGATTAAGACTAAGAAAACATAATATCTACATGACTGGAAAATAAGTCAGCTAATATTAAAAATAATAAATAATAAGCAGGTAGCTGATAAATATACCCATTTTAGAATTTTATTAAATAAAAAGTTTAGTGAAAACTTGTTTTTCCAAAAAGAATAGCCGCAATAATAAAATGTTTTCATTGTTTAATATTGCAAGGCCAATCTAATTAACCTGTTGGTGCACTGGAAACGTATATTCAACTAAAAAGCAGAATTTCATTTTACATTTGAGGATTTAAATTAAAAACATAAGTAATTGAAGATAATACTTCCCATGTTGTTCATTAAGCTAGCAGCAAAAAGCGTAGCGTATATTATAAAGTAATTTAATAAAGACAAAATGCCCTGCAAATGCAAAATAGAAAACAGGTAAACGTGAATATTTAAATATGAAATAATGTGATTAAATCATTTTGCACCGTTAATTAAGTAATTATTTACGCCTCCCTGTGGTAAATTAAAAATTATAATAATTAGGCAGCAATAACTGACTACTTAGAGCCAATCTAGTTTTAATAATTCCATTTTCACATACCCATCCTGTTAAAGTAAAGTTAGTTGTAATATTGCTCACCGGCAAGGCAGCGATATTTTTGTTTGTTTTTAAATCGGAAAAATGTGTCGATATGTTTTAAATTTACCAGTGCAAATGTACCAAAGATTTTTGAAAACGGAATGTGTGCAACCGAGAAATCTTATTCTTTAAGCCAAATAAAAAAGTGCTGTTTTAAAACATAATAATTTGTGTTCTTAAAATGGATATTTAGCCTATTATTTTAGTAAGTACAACTATCTTTTTTTAATAACAAATAAAAACCAAACAATAGTTATTTGTTGTTGTTTTTTTACTTGAAATTTATTCAAAATCAAATTAAATATCAAAATAAATTGCAAGAAGTAATTTTTATTATTTGTATGTAAATAAACATCTTCCTAAAAAAAGTAAATATGAAAACCATCGCAAAAAATGTTCGACGGTCGACTCGCATTCGATGAAACAGGCGCGGTGTTGCCAACTTTTTTAAACTTTGAAAGATCATATTTCGAAAACTATTAACTGTTGACCCATATGTTTGGCTTTTTCGACTTGTTTTGAGCTCCCCTATCGACCATTAAAATGGTGAGCATCATACTTTTTACACCCTGTATATTTTTGTGACGATACACAATCTATATTAATAATCATGAATAAGAGGCCGCTAAAACAGTGCTTCTATGCTTAATATCACATACATAATATGTCTTAATAATTAATCAAATTTAAGAAAGCTAGTTTTAAACCTAATTTCTTTAAAATAATTACCTTGTTCCGTTATTATTGTGATACCTATAATTGTGGCCATATGTGGCACAGTATCTCTTACACTTACCATATGTTTTTTCACTTAAGAAACTTAAAGTAATGTACAAAGAGAGTTTTATAACTAAGTATGAAGCAGATTAGCAACTTTCCTAACTTGGTTCGGAAATTTATCTTTCTACATAAAAACGATTACCGACCCCTAAACACAATTTTAACCCTGACCACCACTCAACCGCTGTGTTGGGACGTCGTTGTCGTTTTGGGCCCAGTAGAATCTTCGGGAACATGCCCCGGAGTTGTTTGGTTATCGGCAACTTTTTTGGCTAGTATATGGAACAGGATCCGGCTAAGCTGAACACAAGGCTTAACCGGGTGTTAGCATACCGTGTTGAGGGAGTGAATGACATCCTGTGGCTTAAACAGGTATTTCCAACTTTGCCTCGGGAGATACAGGGCGACCCCCGCAGAGATCTAGCCTTCCCGCGGTAATGCGGGGCCCTCGCCGTGGTGGCCAATTTATTCTCTAGCTCCAAACAGAAAGCGGACAGAAGGGATAGGGAATGGAAAAAAGGGGAAAGGTGTGCGGGACCAAAACAGATAAGTCCGTTTCGAGAGGTCCAAAATTAAGGTCACAAGCAGACAAAGGTGCGCCGACCGAAACGGGTGAATCCGTTTCGAAAGGTTGCCCCTGAAGTCACCGGCGCCTGTTTCACGGGGAAGGGCTAATTTATACCGAACAGGCAGGTGCTTAGAAAGGGATCCCTGAATCCAAACAGAAGGCGGACAGAACCGCCTTTATAGGGAAAAGGGTTCCTGGCTTTAAACAGAAAGCGGATAGGACCGTTTTCATAGGGTAAGGCTGAAGATGCGGCCCCCGGAAAAAAACGGTTCCTGTAAAAGGATCTGGTAGCTACCCCGTAAACCAGCCGGGGGAGAGGGGGGGGATGGCGGATCAAACCGTCTGCTCGTCATACTTCAGGAGACAGGGACACCAGAACATATCAGAACGCATATTGTGCTCGTGTCCGGTAGCGACACGAGTAAGAGGAGATGTAAAACTCTTTCCAACGGTCCGGATTCATTCAATTGATCCTATTGGGAGAAATATAAAAAAGGGTTTACCACGTGAAAGAGCGGTCGCAGTGGAGGGCGTAAAAAGCCTTCTTTAAAAATACCTACCTACCTACCGACCTGTCCATTTTTACACACAATGACAGAAAAATCCACCACCTAGTAAATAATTTTTGTTTATATGTTTGTTTTTGCCAAAGCCAAATTTTTTCCCTCTTATGAGATTGTTTTTTTTGCGGCTTTCGTTATTTGCTAAAATTAAAAATGAAATTTAACGTTAAGTGGGCCTTTAACTTTTATAAAGGTGGTTTTAAATGTTTTTTATAATAATGCCAAGGGTACGTAGAAATTTTCGGCAAGTGAGCGAATTTAAAAAGAATTGAATCGTCGGACTACGGAAGGCTGGTCTTTCTTTTTCGGAAATTTCAAATCTAAATAGTTACAATCTCATGCAGGTTTAGACCCTAGTGGGTGCAGGGGGCAGCTATAAGTGGTAAAAGTAACTTATTTCTTCAGGTAAAGGTAGTCAAATGGTATGCTAAAAATGTGTCAGGTAAGTAGGTATTGACATAACTAAACAAATTTCCAAAAGACGCTTAGTGATATATCCGTCTTTTTACCCATCTAATATTGAGCTCTAAAAAAGTTTAAATCCAAAGTGTCGGGAGCTGTGATTCCTTGAGGAGCTGCATAACAACATTCCGATCTGTGTTTCAGCACCGTCCAACATTCTGGTGTTGTTTTGAAAAATGCGCATTAATTGGCCAAACAAATTAAAAATCGACCAATGAAAGAGGGGACCAAAGTTAGCCTATTTTTCACATTGAGGGGTCTTAAAAGATCGTAAAAATATTCCATGGCAAATTATTAGTCATGAAAATAAAGATAAATATTTTTTTGTTTTTCAAAATATTGAAAATTACTCCTAATATGGGGTTGATATGATGACGCAAAACTGAAATATATGAATAATATTAATAAGAATAAAAGCGATTCTTATGGTACTTTTTATATAAAATAAAATATCCTAAATAGAAAATAATTTATTTTCATATTAACGAGGGCGTAATATAGTTTAAAGTCCACCCTTAAACTCGCTAAGGGGGTTAAATCATCTCCTAAATATAAAAACAATGAAAAATTGGTTGAAAAATCTAGGAAAAACTACTAAAATATTCTATATTATTAAAAAATCAAATCGTGTACTTTTCACTAGTATCTATAAGAAAACCACCCCTGTAACGTAGAGGTAAACTACCTTTAAACGTGGGTAAATTAAGATCTAATATAAAATATTCGACAGTTTTCTTATATTGCTATGATATTTTCGTATGTTATCACGTTCCAGGGTAGTTTACCAATCGTTACAGGGTTCTTAAATAGATAGGTGGGAAGTACACGATTTGGATTTCTTATAATTTAGTATATCCTGGTGTTTATTCCACATTTTTCAAGTAATTTTGATTTTTTTATATTTGGGGATACCCCTTTGCAGTTTAATGGAACTTTTAACTATACGGTTGTTCATAAAATGGAACGCTCCAATACCTCCCACACCGTTTTCCAATTTTTAGGGAAATATGTACTCATAGGTTCGAAATTATGCCGGACGGAAAGGTCAGCTCAATCAACGGAACATCCGGTTTTATTCAATTTTAAGTTCTGCTTAAAATTGTGTTAGCTTTTGTATAAAGTTTTTTCTAACGATAACAGTTTTTAAAAGAATTATAATTAAATAATACTTAATGTATTTTACCTATAAATACAAATACAATAAATACAGGAGGCAATAACTTAACAACAAAAAAAAAACAAAATTAAATCAGTTTTTTAAAATTTGCCCATTTCTTCCTGGCAATAAGCTAAGTTCTGCGTGATGTAAAACATTTAGAAGGCTGTAGTTTCTCAATTTTTCCTACATTCTGCTGCTATCCTTAACTTTAAATATCAAGGTCAATGGGCTTGGTTTTTAAAACGCCATTTTTTAGGGGCCCCACAAAAAAAATAGGGACGAAATTCCGGAGACGGTACGGGTCCTTGATTGTGCCCCTACGTCCAATCCATCTTAAAAAAAACCTTATTTGATCTGCCGAACATTACGGGCATAGTGTGGTGGGGCTTTATTTGCTAAAACCATATTTCTCACTTGGTGCTTGATTTGCCAAAATATCATTTTAAAATAATAAAAAAAAGTAAAGTATTTTTTTTTTTTTACTAATGGGAAAGTTTGTCTGACGAGCCGTAGGAAATTTATAGTAAAAAAATAAATTAACACAACTTACGTTTTTAAATAGTTTACCAGGGCGGGACAATTTCATTTCTTAAAAGCTGAACATCTTTCCCCATTTAACGTCTCTTCTATGAAGAATGAGCCAATTATTCTTCGCCCCATTATACAAACATTTATTTTCGATGGAACTGGGTTGATTTTCGCGTTTTCAGTGAGGGTTTTCCCTGGCCCAATAAGGACAATTATTCATTAACAGTTCCGTTAAAAAAGGTTGATTCGAAAAAGACTTTGGGGACAAAATCTGCATTGGCGTTGCAGCGCTCCATCATAATTTTACAAAATTCAACGTCTATCAAAGTCGTCTTCTGGAGCTCTTTCCAGTCTTATTTTGAGGGATGAAATTTTTCGGTTTTTAGTAGGGGTCTACTGACAATAGGAAATGTTTTTTTTTTCTTCTCCCGTATCCGGTAGAAGGTGGGAAATTTCCTATAAACTCGACAAAACGTTCAGACATATCGCATCGATGAACTTTAGGTCGGCCAAAGGGGTACATCTTTTATGTCCAGATACACGGAATTTCTTAAACCTTTTCGTAGATCTTGTTAACGGATTTCTGTAAGGATTTTGTCATTAAAAATATTACAAATTTCTTGTTGTGTTCTCTTCTGTCTCCATAACCCATATCATTAAAATTTCGATTCTTTGGGTTTCAGTTAAATGATCCATTTTGTGTAAATAATTTGTATAAAAATATTGACAATGTCAGATATTGGTAATACATGTGCAGGTATTTGCGGGTAAAACAGAATAAGTATTACTTAAATCTTAATTTTTTGAAACTGTTATCTTAGAAAAAATACTTTATACAAAACGTATTTTTTACACAATTTTAAGCAGAACTCAAAAACAAATCAAATGCAGGGTGTTCGTTTAAAAAACAAATTCCATTCGATTTGGAAAACGGAAAACTTGGCAACGACGCGGACTCACCATTCGTACATAGTTTCATAAAAAAATTGGATAAACGGTGTGGGAAGTATTTCAGCGTTCCATTTTATGTTACACTCTGACTACGTCCTCTTAATATTAAAATAAATTATTTTCTATTTTTAGATTTTATTTTATAGAAAAATACAATAAAATTACTTTTTTGTATTGATTTGTTCATATATTTCAGTTTTGACATCATCTGATCCCTAAGTAAGGGTTTTTTGACATTTTTCAAAAAAAAAAAAAAGGATGCCTGATTTTTCATTACCATAATTTTAATATCAGAATAATTTTGGATTTTTAAGGTCTCTGGCAAGGTGAAAAATAGGTAAAAAATCTGTTTTTTGCGGTCACTCTTTGCCGGGGTGCCCAAATCTATACCAGAATATTTAAATGCTGCTTGTGAAAGCACTATTTGATCCATTTTGGCTTATAAGTTCTTATTTTGTTTATTTTTTAATTCTGGTACTTTAGCCCTAAATAAGGTATTGATATATCGATAATAAATAATTTTACACAAACTTTTATATTTTTTCCTTCATTTTCTTAAATTAGAAAATACGCTTGCTTTGTGATATACTGTCTTAGTTTTTACTCTAAATATATATTTTTTTCTTCCTAAATAAATACAACAAAAATTCTTTACTTCTTTACAAAATATATTAAAAATTATCGGTTTAATTTCTTTTTCGTAGTTCGATATTTTTAAACTGAATTAAAATTTATAGATATATGGGCTAACGTTTACAGTAATTTTTTTTTTTTTTAGTTTATCTAATTCTTCAAAATGTCTCAACTCTTATTTTCTGTAATACTACTTTTAATTAAAAATTTTACTTGGGCTCTTAATTTTGTCTTACATTTTTTTTTAAAACGCCAATACCTTATTCATGGGCTCTGCACTAAAATAAGACCTTATAAGTCAAAATTGATTGAATAGTTATCGGAAAAAACAAAATAAAAAAAAACAAACAAATAAGTGCTCTTTTGACCCCGTTTAACCGGCTGATGTATTAACCTTCCGTCACTTGAATTTAAACCATTTACAGGTTTAACAATGGGTGGTCAGAAAGCGGAATTAGCACTAATAACCCTTTTCCACAAAATTTCACCAACCCTGCCCGCCATCTTCTTTATCCACCACGGTCTCTTGAAATTTTGTTTAATTATGCCAATACCTACTTACCCGATACATTTTTAAACATGCTATCCAAATGTGTCCGTCTGTGGTTGAACCCAGCTTTCTTCTATGCCAGAAACAAAAAGTGCAATCTCCCAATTTTTTCAAAATGCATAGATTTGCATAAAATCTGGAATTGTTTATTACCCTTGTTTTTGAAATCTATATTATGCCGATGGACGCTTTTTATTTTTTAAGGTGA
>JAHBCN010004828.1:0-60626 GCA_019359885.1 Listronotus oregonensis | reverse complement strand
AAAAAAAAATTCTTATTTTTACTTTTTCTCTCACAGCAATTAGTGGTGCTGCTTGTTAAACAATATTTAATGTAAGTATAGGCCATAATAAACAGTTTTTGCAAATAATATTCTAGGGTGTCATAACTCAAAAAACTAGAAAGTACGGTAAAAAACGACTTAAGATTCGTGATCAGGGCCCCAAAAAAAATCCTTAATAAAATTTTAAATTTTGATAAAAGGGGCGATGGGCCTATAAAAATTATCAAATTTCCAAAATGTTGAAAAATTAAAAATGTTTTGTAATTTATCTGACTTTTAAAAAATTTAATTTTAGTTAAATTCCTTTCAAAAATTTGGTTGGGTTAAATTTTAATTTAAAAAATTTGAAGGTAAAAAAGGTATTTAACTATTTTGCTTTTTTAATTTAACATTTAAAATAGTTCAAGTTAACTGAATATAGATGTAGTTTTCTAATTTACTGTCAATATTTAGAAAAGTGATTTTCGGGTCTATTCTACGAAGAAAACACTATATACGTATGTCCTAAACATCTTTTTAGAACGGGGGTTAAAATTTATAAAAATAAATATCTTTATCATTTAAGATATTTTAATGAAACTTAGCACACATGTACTAGGTATTAAAAACATTTTTAAGTGTACATTTTTTTTAAATTTTCACCATTGGCGTTCGTACGGAATTTAATCTTCATATTTTGACAGACACTGATTTCTCTTAAAATAAAAATTATTTTTAAATTTCCCAATCATTTCTGGGTAAAGTTAATTACTAGATTTTTTTTAATCCGATCCACGGTTTTCGCTTAAAAAAATAAAAACCGTTTCTCGCATATCATAATATTATCAAAACTTTACCTAAGGAAATATTAAATTAAATTTTTCTGAATGAATTTTTACTTCTATCTTTATTTTTATTTTATTTTAAGTCCGACGCACCACAGCTTTTACCTAAAAAAAAATTAAATCTAGACATTTATTTGCATGGTGATATTACTGTTATGTTCATGCAGAGAAACTGTTTTTATTTTTTTAAGCGAAAACCGTGCATTGGATTAAAGAAAATTAACCTTTTTACTAAGTGCGGACTGTATCCGCACGGCTAAAATTGGGGGATTTTCCGAATTTCGGGTAGGCCCTTTTCCTATAGCTGTTGCGGTTGGGGGCTCCAAGAGGGTTAAGGTAAACAAAGTGGGTGTTTGTTTGAAGTTAGGCCTCTTTCGGACTTTTACTCCGCACGTTATGTTATGTTAATTTTTTTTGGTAAAATTTTAAGGGTAATAAACCTAAAGTTCATAAAGTTTTTTATAATTACGAAAGGGAAAAAAATATCTTCGTCCCCTTTGATGAGGTTAGATGATAGAGCCATCTGACGACGACTCGAGTTTCGGATAAAGCTGAAACATTCAAGATCCAAAAACCGGATATAACAAATATTGATATTAACAACACCTTTAACTACATGTGTAGGAACTTTTGGCTGGTGAAAGTGACAAAATTTACTTTTTTTTGTCAGTTAGAGTTTGGTTAAAAGTTTTTTTTTTTTTTCAAAATAAAATAATTTTTTATATGTTGAAAGTTTTTAAAGTTCTTTTTTGTTTTTGATAAGGGTATGCTTTCGATTTATGTGATTTTTATAATTTAAAACTTTAAACGGGTTTTTTAGTTTAAATTTTTTTAAAAATTTTCTGGTTTTGGGTTTTAAATACATTACCCTTTAAAATTGTAAATATACTTACATTGAATGTCTTTATATTTTTCCCACCCTGTTTGGGGTTTCACGGTTTTGAAAATTTTTTAATGAAAAAGTATGGACGGGAGTCCAACGTTAGTATTTATTTCATAAGTCCACTTTAAATAACAAAAGGTTAAGTATTATTAAAATACCTTCTCAAACTTGAAGTGGATGAGCCACTTTTCTTTTATTTTTAAACCCCTTAAAATAAATCTACCCAACCGATTCCTAAAAACATTTTTTGATTTGTAGTCTTATTTTTTTTTTTTTAAAACTATTACTGCAATTTAAAGATAAGTAAAAAAAAAACAGGTTAATTTGTTTTTTTTTTCCCAAGTTTCAGACGGTTTTTTAAATTTAAAAAAATTTTTTTATTTAAGGGGGTAACATTTTTTTTTTTTAAAAAATATTTTTCCCTGGTAAATTTTTAAATTAGAAAAAATTTTATTTGAAAATATAATAAATTTGGTAAATTTACAGAAACAAAAATTAAATCTGGTTGGAGCCTCTATTTTCAATTACTGTGCACATCTGTTTGAATCTATCAATAACATTGTCAATAACCCTTCGGGAATAGCAGCCCATTTTTTATTTACAGCTTGGGTCAACCACTCTAAATTATTAGCTGCTGGCCCGGTTTCTCATTTTCCCTTTCCCCAAAATAACCCCCAAATATGTTCAATCGAAAAATGGGCAAAAAAAAGGCCAACCCTTATAAATTATTGTTTTCCCAAAATTATTAAAATATGTGCCCTTGGGGTCGAGCGTTACATCTAAAAAAAAATCCGCCCCAATTTTTTGCCCTATAGGAAAAACAATGGGTATAATATCCGCAAGTAGCGTTCGGCCTTACCCGGTTACTAAAAAAAAAAGTTGTGTTCTCCCCTACGGTATTTCCCCCCGACTGTTACAGATCCACCCCCCAAAATTTTCTTGTGTTCCATGCAGTCCTCTTGTATTTTTCGCCCGACCTTCTCCACACCCTTGTACGTCCGTTTTCCCATAAAGGGAATGCGACTCATCTGAACAAAAAATTTGGGATCACTCAGGCCCCCCCCAGTCAATATAAGTCCGAGCAAAAATTGTCGATTGCGACGATGATCTCTTGTAAGTCAAAATTTTTTGGTGCGTTTGGCCAAACCCCATTTCGGTGTTTTTGGGGGTTTGAGAAAAACATCAATATTATGCACCCGTATCATATTTTTAAGTTGGAAAGCATTTTTTCTATTTTTTGCACGTCAATGTAATGAATTGTCCACTGCTGGAGTGGTTGCTCGTTAAAGTCCACCCCCATGTGGGGGATACGAAAACCAGAGTTTACAAATCAGCCAAATCAACCATGACTGGCTAAAAATTTTAAATTGTTTACAAATGTGTTGGAACCCCAAAAAAAACTTTTTAAAAAAAAATTTATAGTTTAAACCGAAAAATATTTCAATTCAAAAAGAAATGATAGCTTGCCCCCGCTATCCAAATAAAAATAATATTTAAAATTTTTTTTCTTAAAAAACCCCCATCTAGTCTGAAATTTGGGCAAAAAACATTGGTCCCAATTAATTCTTTAATTTTTTTTCTCATCTTTTAATTGAGTTTTTGAATTGAAAATAAGGCTTCAAAAAAAAAAATTTTTTAGAATGAAGTGATTTTATTTTAATAAAAATAAAATACACGAAAAGTGTATTATTTTGAAAAAGAAAATTTTTTTTCAAAAATTTTTTAAAAAAAAAATGAGTGGGTTAATGATTATTAAAACGGTTAAAAAAATGGTTCTTAAAAATGTTTTTTCCCAATCATGTATGCCAAACTTTTTTAAAAATTTAAAGTGTTTTAAAGATTTTTAAAAAAATTTTTTTTTAAAATTTACCCCCCGATTTAAAAATTAAGAGTTTAAAAAGTTCATAAAAAGTTTTTTCAAAATGGCTCAAAAATGCACCCTAAATATTAAATTCAATTAGAAAACCCCTTTTAAACAAAAACATCATTTAACCACAAACCCAAACAAATTAAACGATTCAAAGATTGATTTAACGGATATTGTATTTTCAAATTAACCCCCGGCTAAAAATTTTTTTTTTACTTGTTTTAACCCTTTTTTTTTTTCTGTATGGATGGATGATAATAATTATACTGTATTAAACAAATTTACCTTGTCTAGGACCTTTAGATTTTAATCTTTCAAATAAATCGTGTTTTTGGGCTATCAAAATAAATTGGTAAAGTTTTTGCTGTAAAGTCAAATTACATTTTGGGGAAACTGTAATTAGACATGTTGGCATCGTGATTTGAGTTGTTCCCGAAAAGTTTTTTGGAAAACCCCTTTAAAAAAACCCCCGGTTTTTTGAAATGTATGAAACAAATAAAAACTATGCCTAAAAATTCCCTCGGTTTTCCAGAGAAATGAAACGAGTGGGGAAAAAATTTTTTTCACGGGCATATGGGGGTCCAGGGGAGCATTTTTTAAAATTTTTTTGAAATATCAGGGTGACTCAAAAAAAGAAAATATCAAAAAGAAATAGGGGAAAATTTCCCCCGTTTTTTAGAAATTTTCGACTTAATTTTTCATAACAACGGATTATTTAACAAATATCTTTTACTACTACAGGACGAAAATCTTAATTTTTTTTTGAACCCTTGATCACCAGCAAGATGGTTGTTAACGGGTGGGGAGGAATAAAAAAAAACGGTAATTTTTTTTTAAATATAAATCTGATGTTTGTAAAAAAGGGCAATTTATCATATTTCCCCCTTAAAATTTGGGCAGGTTTTTTCCCATAATTTCGACCTCAATTTTAAGAATGCTTTAATATTTTGGAAATGACAATAAATTGGAGTTATTACTTTTGCCTGCATTTTATTGAATACATCTTATTTTTAAAAATTTAAAACTTTGCTTTTTAGCGAATCTACGTGATCCTTAGTAAAAAATTTTTAATTACAATACAGGGTGTTTCCTTTTTTAAGATAAATGATAAGTCAAATATAAAAATCCCTTTTTGCATAAAAAGCGAAGAGAAGGTATAGGAAACCCAATATGGTTTTAAAGGGAATTAGTTCCGCTCAAAATACCATAAATACAGGGTGTTATTTAACTTAAGGAAGTTTTTAATAAAATGTGTGTCCAAACTTTGAGGATTTTTTTCAACACTTGATAATTTTAAAGGGTTAAATTTTTTGTAATAGTTAACTTAAACCTTTTGAGCTAAGAATAAATTTAATTACGAGCAGCTCGTTATATGTTACAGGGTGTAAACAATTTTTAAATTATGGTGTTTTTTAAATTTCCTAAATTTCTAGAAACGGCAGTTTTAGGAATGGGGAAATATAACAATAACTCACCTTTATTTGGTCTATGTATCAAAAATAAAAATATGGGTGCCCATAAGAAAAAATATAACTTTAATATGTATTTTTTTTTGGGTCACCCAATATATTTCAAAATAATTTTAAAATATGCTCCTCATGGACCCACATGTGACCGTGCTAAAAGTTTTTCCCCAACTCGTTTCATTTCTCGTAGAAAAACCGAGGCGAATGTGGTGGGCCACCCTGTATAAATATTCTTTCTGTTTGGTAGCCAATAGGTCAACTTGAGCCTGGCTTCCAGGATATGCACTGATGTAAGCATAGTCAATCCTAAAAAAGTTGCATTTTAAAAAATCTGTAAAAATATTTATATCGACGCTATAGTGACAAATGTGTTGCTTTTTCCGATATATTTAAAACTTAAAAGTGAAATAAGATTTTAGCAGGAAACAAATCTAAAAATATGTTAAAACAAAATGTAAAACTATAGCTTTTTGGGAATCTATTTTTATAATATATGACCTTATGCCACAAATGATTAATTTTTTATTTTGTACAATAGTTTTAAAATAATAAAAAGGTGGTCAGTTAATTGTTTTTTTCTTAAATCTTGGGACAGTCCTTGTAGGCTTAAAGCTTAAGTACTTATGTAGTACCTTGGGAACTTAATTAAAGTAATAGGTAGTTATGTTGACACACAACTTAAAGGTTGTGGTTTATTTGAAGAAAAAAAACCGCTTTAGAATGCAGTCTTGGCATACTTGAAATTAAGAAACGAACAATGTGGAAAGTTCGAGGTCTTTTCAGATGGATTGAAGAGACGCATGAGGGTGGCACTTCGTGTTTTCGTTATAAAAGCTACTAAAGAAAAAGAAATTAGTCGACTAGTTAATTGAAATAACAGCTGTTATATTACCAATAAAAAACTACAGCTCGCTGGTTGGCAAGAGCAGAAAGCTTCCTGGTAAAAGTAAAGACTAACATCACCATTTTAGATAAAATTAGAAGTGCTAATAGTTGTATAAGGCGTCATTCCCCAGTCATTAGAACAGTATTCCAAATTTGTGTAATAATATATTATCTATTTTTGACATTATGCCACATAAAACAATACATGCTATTTTGTAAACAAAAACTAAAAACACTTAGTATTGTAGCTTTTTAATTTAATAAAAAAATTATTAATTAATAATTTCACAGTTTTCAGGACCATTTTTATGAGTAATGAGCAAAAAATAAAAAAATAAAAAAGTAGTCACCAAAACAGGGCTTGGACTTGAGCTTGGTATTTTGCTCCAAGCTTACCATTAGTTTTCGGTATGCATTACAGTCCATTCCCTTTTATTTCAGGGGAAATTATACTGAATACTTTATGCGCAGTGGTGTCTTTAACTCCAGGACAAATACCTGGCAGCGAAATACCTCAGATAGACATGTACGCTTGTACGGGTCCAATATTGATATCTTATAAACCTAGTGTCTATATACAGATGCAGATAAAAGGCGTACATTGAAAAAGCAAGTAAAATTGTATTTTACTTAGGGAAAAAAATATTTTGAAACAAATGAAAAGAAAAATAAAAATTAAAAACTAATATTTATGGCAGCTTTTTTTTTCGAGAACCATTTGCAATCGACGCGGCATTGAATACCACCAACCAGAATCCACGCTTTAAAGATAGCGGTTAAGAGTTCATTCGCATTTTGGAGCCTCCAATTACGTTGGTATATTATCTGGACCAATCAGCAAAAGATTTTCATTGGGATTCAGATCGCTGGCCAGGGTAGCACTTCGATGTTTTGGTCTTGGAACCAGCGACGCACGGCGTAAGCTGTATGAATTGGGCAATGTTGGTAAATTATTTCATTATTTGGATATAAAAATCTCGACCGATGATGCATTACCCCTCTAGAATATTCAAGTATCCTCCCACATTACCTTCGTTTCTGGCTTTAATGCTCTAATTTTTACGCAAAATTATTTTTGTTTTAGTGATAAAAATGTATCATTTAACGAAACTATTACTTTTAGATAAAAAGTGTGTTGTCATTACTTTGTAGTCAGTTTACCATTACTCTCCTCGCATTGTTACCAGTCTGCAGGGTCTTTATAAACAAAGGTTAAAGTCTCCAAATATTTGTAAACCTGAATGTAGCATATACAGGGATTACTGAGGTATTTGCATGTAGATATATGCAGCTTTATCAAAGTAGCGTTGTCGGAGTTGTGTTCGCAGACTAACTAAGTCTCTTTAGGTTTGAAGTGAGGTGGATATGTAATTACTGCAGCCTGCAGTGTGGATAATTTAAATAAACTAAGTTTTCACATATTAGGTATAAGAAAGCGCAGGTGGTTAATTATTAAATAAAAACAATTTTACAGGAACGGCCATTAAATCTGGGGCAATTCTTTTTCCCTTTCGTAAAATAGGAATATGCCACCTTATACTGAATATAAATACCTGTTAAAAAACCTAATAAAGAAACAGGTGTCCGTAGTCAGTATCTAAAAATATTTTTTAAAATGCCAAACTTTACTTTGGATCAAAAAGTATTAATTATTCATTATATTGAGCAGAGAGGTTGGTCAGAAGGGGATGTGGTGGAAGAACTAAACATCTTACCGGGTGGTGCCTCGAGTAGCGGAACATAGGAAATCCCATGTAAATTTTAAGGGTGTTAATTATTGATTCCCCTGTACATTTTACAGAAAAAATGTAAGATAACTTTTTGAAGAGATCAATCTGACAAATCCTCGTGCCAAATTTTAAAAAATTTAATAAGCTCATCTTGAATTATTTAACTAAATGTAATTGCAAAATTACCAAATTTTCGGTTTAGGTAAAACCAAACAGACACCAGCCACCAGCAAACAATTTGTTATAAGGCTTTCTTAAATCTGACGTACAGCCGATTACAGGGAATATTTTTTTCTTCGTTTCATCAATCTCACAACCATTACATTGAAAGTAAAAGACACGTTAACATTATTTTTTTATTAAACCTCTTTTTTAATTTAACAATTAAGTTTAACTAATAACAATTATTACTATTGATCATTAAAAATTCTTTTTTATCATACTAGAATTTAATTAAACCAATAGAAGTATCTGAAACATTTTCGATTTATACAGGACAGTAACCTTTTTTAAATATTTTTGTATTCCTTGTACAGGGTGCGGCAGCATAACTTCCTTTTTTTAAAACTTAATAAAACGCACTGTATGAATCACAAAGTTTTAATTTGGTTTTTACAATGTTGGTACATAACTAAAGTTTTGTTTTTCATAGCTTTGAAGAGCAAATCACGTAGGTGACGTCCCTCATTCTCGACAAATTGAGTAAACCGATTTCTGGCGCCGCAGCATAACACCCTTTTTTGATTAGGGGCGAGTTGAAATGGCCGGCACGATCTCCCGATTTATCCGCTTGTGATTTTTTTCCATGGGGTTTTTTGAAATCCCGTGTTTATGTGAACCGTCCAAGGACCCTTTAAGATTTAAAGAATAACATCCAGAAAGAAATTGCCAATATAACGCCTGCCATGCTTGAAAGAGAAGCTCCAGAAATCGGTTTACTCAACGTATCGAGAATGGGGGACGTCACCTCCGTGATTTGCTCTTCAAAGCTAAGTAAAACAAAACTTTAGGTACGTACCAACATTAAAAAACAATTTAAAACTTTTTTCTTTATACAATGCGTTGTATAAAGTTTTAAAAAAAGAAAGTTATGCTTCCGCATCCTGTATTTTTACCCCTTGGTCTCGTATATAATTTAATTTTTGAAATAGTAATATTGGTTTAGCTTCTCGTTTCCAAAATTTAATAAACTTTATTGTTTGGTAGTTTTTAATAAATTTTTCGATTTTTTCATATGAACCAAATCCTGTTTTAATAAGGGATGCGATAGATTTCAGTATTTTCTCCACAAAAATAGTAATATTTAATTTATTTATATCGATATTTGAGATTTATGCTTGCTCTTGCATTTGGGACATAGGCACTGCCTTTAAATATGTCACCCAAAGATGACTCTACCTATCCTAACTTGTAGTTCGTATGGTAATTCCCTCTCAGGTATCTATTTCTTTTGGTCTTATGTCCTAATGGCTAAGCTGTATTGGCAATGACCTATGAATTGAACATCGGGTCTTTGCATAGAAGGTCTATGCTTAAGATAAATAATCCGGTGCAGAGGAATAGCTTATGACAGGTTTAGCAATTGCCTTTTTAACTAAACTTATAAAAAAATATAATTTAATAAGTCTAAGAAATATGTCTAAACCTTAATATTTTTTTCGTTGTCTACGCATAAACTAAGTTTACCATTTTTTAATTGGGTTCCTAGAAAATTTCTTGTAATGTGCCTTTATTATACAATGTTTTGTATTAAAATTATATATTCTTAGTTTCCAAGCTCTATGCATGTTTCAAATTATGTGCTTACTTACCTAAGGCGTCGCATGTTCGTAAGACATTATACTTAAGACCCCATTATTGATTAATTAAATTTTGGTCGATATGGCGCATTAACGATGTACGGCTTCGGTTATATCAACAATCATTATAGGAACGTACCTTTTGGCGGAGAGTTTTTGTAATGTTGTCCTTAATTTTTAAAAAGTTTTATTTTAAAATTATTTTGTTAAAAAAAGTGGTGTTAACTACTTAGTACACGTGCTACTAGACTAAAATCGTCATATGGCTGTGCTAAACTGACGTCAAGCACAGCCATCTGGCGATAAGAAATCAAGTTTAAGCGGTGTCACAGACGAACCTATGTTCCCAAATTTATCGTCATGAATCTGTGTCATTTAAAATTGGGCTGTTTGCGTTTAAAAAGTAAAAATACCTTTGAAAAGGTAAATAATAAAGACTAGTGGGGAAACGGTTTGTCGTTGCGCTTCCGCTCTATAAGTAGTTGCAGACAGACTTTGCTGGCTGCTAAAGATGAACTGAATTCATAGGTGCAAATTAAGGTTTGTATGAACGCCCTGTAAACAGACTATTTTTATTTATGACACAAAAGGAAGAGTAACTGTACACAAGTTTTTATTTAAACAAATATACAATTAAATAATACGCATACAAATATAGTGTGGACGCCAATAAGGCGTATCAGCTAATCAAATCAAATATTTAAAAATATATACAAATACCAAAATTACCACCTAAATTATTAACCTAATTTGTTTTAATTTAACAAAAGTAAAGATATTTAAAATATCAATATGACTTTAAGTAAGCACTGAGAGCTTTATAATTTACAAATTTGCAATTTCAAATTCTTAGAAAATTAAAACACAAACTTACAAGCTACAGACAATATCAGATATTAACATTTTTATCAATCGGGCTCAAATTCACAAATTATGTGGAACAAAGAATCACCAAATTTGCCTTTAATTTTGGCGCAAATATACACTCGTCTTTGGTAAAAGAAATTATTTTTATTTCACTCGAAACTCGAAAAGCCTTTCGACTGCGAAGTCCATGAGGCGTATAGATACGAGGAAGTTACGACACAAATAGACAGTGTTTTATACCAAAAGAGAAATCAGATTTTTCCAAATCAAAATTTAAAAATATTTACATTTTTTGAGACACCCCGTATCACTTGTTACTCTTGTGACACTTGGTTTAATTTGTTAAATAATTTTACTATCCAAAAGTTATTTTTAACTCCCTAATTTAATTTACTACTCTATCAAGAAAAAACGTTTTTAACTACGCAAATTTATGTCGAAGTTCGAGTCCTCTTTTGTAAGATTCGTTCAGAAAAATTTATCAAAAAGTATAAACATTACCCTGGCTTGCTTCTTGCTATTGTACTATTATACCGTTGCTAACCAATCACTTTAAACTAAAGCCTGCGCTACTACAGTCCTTAAGTTCACTTTCCTTCACTTGGTTACTGGTTACATTTGAACTTTACGTAGAATGTCATGATACCATTGACACAAAGACATTTTTAAAATAGCCAGCTTTTTTTATACCAAGGGCAAAAATCTTTAGAAAGACTAGCTGACTAAGGTGTTCGTTGCCAGCTAGTGCCGGATTGACACCTTCTTGAGTGCGCCTACCGACTAAAGACCCCGGCTCTGGCCCTTGGGCAGTGGAACGCCTTTCAGCATTACTTCGCTGCCCAAGTATGGTCTTAAGGGATGGTGTAAGCCTTTTTCCTGTTGAGGTCTTTTGGATACTTTATCTCAGGTTTGGTAGCCTTTTATATTTATCTACTATCTCTTTCCTTAGTCTCTATTATTTGTCTAATGGTTCTATAGGTGGTATTCCACTCTGTTTTAGATGCAAGCAGGCCTGCAATTAGGTTTTCCTTACTAAATATTTTCCCTGTTTCTATTCTGTACCTAAGTCTTATACTTTTGAAAACATTCATGACCAGACAATGCCTGGGTAAGATAATAGTCCACTTCTCAAAATTTTCTATTAATCCATATATCGATGTTTGGTATAAGTCTCCATGTCCATCGACCCTAGGTGCCGTTTGTCCACTTCTGTTGCCAACTAGACATAAGTGTTTCCCTCGCGGTGTGAGGTGGTTCTCCACTATTCTTTTCATATCGTTCCTTTATAAGTAGGTCAATGGGGGTACTCCTGATATTACTCCAACCGCTTCGCCAGATATTGTCCTATACGCGCTACTTATTCTAATACCCATCCGGCGTTGGATTTGACTTAGTTTATTTAAAAGCTTTTTGTTCTCGGTTATTTATGCCAAATCGGAGCTGCGTACAGAATTTGTGAATGAATCACACTCAGTATTATTTTTCTTTTCGATGAACGAGGTCCTCCAATATTTGGCATCAGACTTGATAATGCAACGATAGTCTTTTCTGATTTTTCTGATATTTTCTTCACGTGTTCGGCAAAGGTGAGCTTTGTATCTATCCATACTCCCAGATACTTAATTGCTGGACTCACTGGCACCGTTATGCCTTCCACTATGAATTGTATCGGTTGGATTTTTCTTTTGGTAGTCAGAAGGACTGCCCCATTTTTTTCTGGTGCTAATTCAAGTCGTCTGCATTTTATCCAATTTACCACCCTTTGAACGGCAGTGTTTGCAATGTCCATAAGTGTTTCCCCATGTTTCGCCACCACCACCACGGCAATATCATCCGCAAACCCGATAAGTGTTGCGCCATTTGGAAGCTCTGTTTCTAAGAGGTCATCATACAGTATATTCCACAGGGTAGGCCCCAACACGGAGCCCTGTGAAACTCCACTATTGATTTCCATTGTTTTTGAAGTGTCTTCAGTTTCCATGATTATCTCTCTTCCAGACAAGTAAGACGCTATGATGCTGATGAGGCTTTCCTCTATTTCTCTTTTTCTCAGTTGCTCTAGGATTAGTTGCCATGATGCGTTATTGAAGGCGTTTTTAACATCGAGCGTGATCATCGCACATAGTCTACGATGAGCATACGAGTACCCCGCTGCTTCTCCTGCTATTTGGATAATTTCTTTAATAGACCAGAATTTCCTCTTCTTGTTCGGGAACTATAGTCCTCAGGCGCCCTGTGAAATTCCGTTTAGGAAAAAAATACCTGTTTTTCTGAATCGGCCGTAAAATTTTTTGAAGATCTTTAAACCAGGTTGTGCTGATTCGGATAGAGTTCCGAATATCGTCTCTGGGCTCCTCGTCCATAAAAAATTTCCTGCGCGTATACACACAACATACCTATGTATGTCGGTTTTAAAAGTTAACTTACGATAAACTTTAAAATTAAACATTATCTGACAAAGCTATATTATCATTATCAACAAAAAAAAAAACAACATGGCGGTTTCATAGCAATTTTTATCTCTGTTACGTTCTTTTGTTTTCTTATAGCTTATCTTAAAAAAATATATATTTGCAAATCATTAATAATTACATGGAAAGGGTGCACTAAATAATTACACAAAAACAAAATTCTTTGTTCTCAAAAACCCAGTAATTGCAAAATTTTGTAAAAAATGTTATTTTGCACAAAATTATTAAAGAAAAAAAAAACGTAGTTTTAATTTTAACACCCCGTATCTCAGTTAATATCAACTTTTGGTATGGACAAAAATGATTAAATTCCAGGTAGGAAGTCATTTTTCCATGTAATATTAATTAGCAGACACCCAGTATATCCTTTAGTATATTTTTTAGGACACCCTGTATAACTAAAACTTACTGTGAAAGATAATAGACCAAAAATTCTTCAATTTTCACGAAATCTATGTACAAGGTAGGAAAACAAAAACTTATTTAAGATCACACAACATCAATCTTACAAATTTAAAAGTAAAGATAAAACCTCCGTCCTCCGACACTGAATATTTCAATATTCGATATTTCAAGAAAAGAAGCAAAAATATGGCAAACACTTCCAATTACGCCTTAATTTACCCCACAAGTAACAAAACATGTGACAAACTCCACCAATTAGGTTCGTCTAGGACGCAAGTGGACGTGCCTTTTGTTTGATGTTGCCAGTTTAGCCAAAGTCGATAAGATCTTTGGAAAATAATTACCTATTATAACATTTACTAGTTAAACAAAATAGGTATTAAATAAAAATTAAACTATATAACAACCACATTAAATTTTCTGCTTTTTCCAATATTATATTTTGTTAATGTAAAAAAAAATGATTTTAAAATTAAAATTACTACTTGACCAGTACTATTGCTTTCTTGTAGTTAAACTTGGCACACACATACTTTCGTTCGAAATAGTTCCAATTCTTTTCGCTGTTACAGATAAATTTGCCAGACAATAGTTGTCCATCTAGGTAAAAAATAGTTTTTTGGAAGGGAGAAAAGACATTATCTTTGTAAACCCCTAGCAAAAAAACCTGCTGTATACAAGAGATGTTTTTTTTCCATCCGCCATACCACTAAATTTTACTTTTTTTTATCTTAAGACAGTCCACGAAGGCTTAGTGCCTACTGGACATTCTAGGGATAAAGGAATGAGCAAAGTTTAGGGACTTTTCAGATGAACTATCAAAGCATCCATAGGAAAAGCGTTCCATGTTGCTTTATAATCAGCTGCTAGAGGAGTAATTTCCTTTCCTTAAGTCACGCACGGTTTTAAGTGATTCTTTAAGCCTTCGTGGACTAACTAAATATACAAAAAATCGAAGTTGTAACCACATCCTAAAGGCTTGAAATTTCGGAATTAAGGTACAGAGCATAATTCAGGACTAGTATCAAAAAATATTAAGTTTTAAAACACTTGAGTCCCTATTTGGTTTCAGAAACCTAGTGGTGCTGCAATAACTCTTTTTTCCCTATTTTAGAAAAACATAAATTAGTTTAATGTTTAGTTAGACGTATTTTCAAAGAAATTAATATGTATTAATATAGTTTAACAAGTATGCTATATTTTGTATGTTTGGTGGAAATGGTAAATGTTTAAAGGACTAGACATTAAAATTTAATGGTGTTTTTCATTTTTATGTAAACATTAATAAGGGGCAGATAATTATGCTGTATGAGGCAAATTTGAAAAGTAATTAATATAGTATTTAACTGAGAATAGAAAACTTAGAACAATATTAGTAGCCGGATTTAAAAAAAGTATAAATATATAAATATATTAAATATATACAAAACATTTGTCAAGACTAGCAGATCTGACTAAAAGGGCAAGAACTAATTATATTAGGCTGTCCAACTAAAATTCTACGAGTTTTTGTAACATTTCTGCTTAAGCAAGAGTTTGTTTCAAAGTGCCAAAACGCCTCGAGTCATATTTCTCTAATTAGTGACTTTGACATAAGGCAAATTGCTGGTTTACGTAAGACAGGTACTGAGGAAAAATGGTTTAAAATATCTAAAAACCTGGTACCCACGGTGCCCAGAACTTAAGCTCGTAAAAAAGGTGTGATAAGTTTAATTGGAAGACGTGTACCATTTTAAAATATTATTAGGTATGAATTTAATAAGGTCGAGAATATAGAGCTGGGGGAAACAGACGTCGTATAGTACAGAGTATCTTAACCAAGAACAAATTAATATAAAGTTGCGACCGCCAAAAAAAAGGTAGTGCTGGTCCTCCATTTTAACATACGAAAAGTCCCCATTGATCACGTTCACCAAAAGGCTTTAAAATCAATCCGCCATCTTGAAAATCGGTACATTTTTTTAATTATGGCTCCGTAACTACTAAATTAAAAAAGTGAAAGGGCAAATTACAAAGCATAAAATAAAAAAACACACACAATAGGGAGTTTTATAACTTTCTTAATACAGGGGATTTGCAGATAATATGTCCTAAAAAATTGAAAAAAAAAACAAAAAAAATTAAAGCCAAATATTCAAAAGCATTTCTAAATCAAGAACATTCAGGATGTACTAAACAGCATTATAATAAAATATAATTTGTTGTTTTCGAAAAAAAGGAGAAAATTTTGAGAAATTTGTTTTTTAAAACTTGAATAGTATATGACCAGGAAGCGCAAGTTAATCCAACACAGCTTTTTAACCAAATTCTTTGTACATTCAACTCTAAAGAGTCTTTGAAGAAATGTTTTGAGTTTGAACCTGCACCTTTTCCTCTTTCAATTCTCTATAACGGCATTCTTCGTAAAACCAATAAGGCATCTCTTTCAACACATTTGGACAAAAAAATGCCCTGCTATAGACGTTTTACCACCTTAGTCAATATTTGTAATAGATGGAGAGCATTTACTTCATAAAGTGGTATGGCAATTCCTCGCTACATATGGAAAAATTCTTATACAATACGTAAATAAGGTAGGGAGATAGGTAGGTTTAAAGTGAGTGGACTTTTACGCCCTCCACTGCGACCGCTCGGTCCATTGTGGCTCACACCTTTTTATATTCCTCCCAATAGGATGGGACTTCTAATGAATCCGATACCAGATAAGGAGAGAGTTCTTACATCTGCTCTTACTCGTGTCGCTACCGGACACGAACACCATGTGTTCGTGTCCGGTAGCTGTAGACAAAATTGATCCATCATGCCCTCCTCTCCCGGTCTAGTGACGAGGGTAGCTACCAGGTCCTTGTTACAAGAACCATATGTTCTTTCTGAGGCCGAATCTCCGGCCTTATCCTATCCGCTTTCTGTTTAAAGCCAGGGAACCCTTTTTCCTATGAAGGGGGTTTTGTCCGCCTTCGGTGTGGATTCAAGGAACCCTTCCTAAGCACCTGTTTGTTTGGGATGGATTAGCCCTTCCCCGTGAAACAGGTGCCGGTGACTTCAGGGGCACCTTTCGAAACCCGTTCCATACGGTGGCAACAAGAGTTGCCGATAACCAGCAACTCTAGCGCATGTTCCAAAAGATGGGCCCAACCACAACGACGATGTATGAACACAGCGGTTGGGTAAATAAGGGGTCTTCTCATTAGGGTTCTAATTCAACAATAGTGTTTGATGGGTTTGATATTGAAAACGCTACAAAGTCTCAGGAACAAATTGGCCGCAAACGGAAAGTTTCTACAGTAAGTCAAGAAACATTTTTATGCAGCGTGAAAAACAAGACGTTATTCATCACAACACTTACAAAAAGGCTTAAGGGTGCAGGAATTCGAGTATTACAAGCCAAAGGAGATGCTGATACCGTTTTAGCTGAGACGGCAATCAATTTACGTAGTTCTGGTTCACCAGTGGTTCTAGTTAGTGACGATATGGACCTTGCTGTGATACTAATTTACAGAGTATATCGTCAAAAAATATTTATATTACGGCCAGGCAGATCAGTTAAGCCAAATAAAATCAAATATATTTTAGAAATGCAAAAGAACTTGGGCATACCAAAAGATTATATTTAATTAGATCATGCCATGTCTGGCTGTAACACTACCTCTTGTTTTTTTAAAGAAGAAAAGATTTTCGCATTTAAACTTTTAAAGAAAAATGCAGAAACGAAAAAGTTGTCTCCGTTTCCTGAATTCAGCATCAGATAAAAACAACATCATGCTATCAGGAGATGAGTTTCTAATTTGCCTTATATGGAAAAAACTTATTGGCAAAAAATCTGAATTAACTGAGATATTATAAATATAATCCGATCACCGATACTACCCTTTCAGAATATATTTGCAAATACAAGAATGGATGGGAAATAAAAAAAATCCCTTGGAATGGGGCTGGACTAAAAAAAATAATTTGTTGACCCCTTTGACAACATTACAACCTATAGCTTTTTATTTTATATTAAGTATGATTTATTGTTCATGCAAAGCAGAATGTAATAAGCTATGTAGCTGTAAGAAAATGATTTTTTTTTTCAAGTCAATGTGCAAACTGCAAAGGTATTGTATTGTATTGTATTGTATTAACGGGGTCGCTCGGCTCTAGTGTAGCCCTCCTTCACTTCGACCTAAAGAGATCTTTTGTGAATACCCTTCGTTGGTTAGCGCCCGGTAATTCCTATACCTTTAGCAAAGTTGAGGATACTACGCGGTGCAAGTTGAATAATATCTCTAGAAGTAAGATATACCCCTTCAAGGTATTTAAGCCGTTGTCGGGTCAGTTCTCTGCATTCACAGAGAATGTGTTCCGCAGTTTCGTTTGCGTCATGACAAAACCGACATTGTTCATCCTCAGTCTTTCCCATTTTTTTGAGGTGATCCCTCCAAGGGCCATGTCCTGTTAGGAAGTCGGTAACTAGTTTAAGTTCATTTTTTTGAAGTTCCAGTAGCTTCTTTGTGTACTTAGGTGAATGCCAAATAAATCTTTTCGCCTCCTTAGTCCTGGAATGTTGTTCCAGTAAGTCTCTTTTTGACTTTTTTCCCATTTTCTGAGTTCCTCGTAGAGGTGGCCTCTAGTGGTGCCACAGAAGGGTTCAGGTCCATAGAATGGTCTCTGTGCTCCTTTCTTGGCGAGTTGATCGGCAATTTCATTGCCATCCACTCCTTCATGTCCTGGTACCCACTCCAGAGTAACTCTGTTGTTTTTGACCAGTTGGTTTAGAGATTGTCGGCATTCCCAGGCTAGCTCTAAATTAAAAGCGCATGAAGTCAATGCCTTCAAAGCAGCCCGGCTGTCCGATAAAATATATATGGTTGCGCCTCGAAGGCCTTTTTTGGCATATTCAGAAGCGCAAATGTCAATTACATGGATTTCAGCTTGGAAGATGAAGGGAGCCTTGCCGAGAAACTTTGATAGTCTGCATCTAGGTCCAAAGACACCAGCTCGAACCCCTGGTTCCATCTTAGATCCATCAGTGTACCAGACAAGTGAGCCTTTTTCATGCTTTGGTGCATTCTCACTCATAGTTTGGCGGTCTTGAATAACCACCTCAAAAGAGCGCTGAAAGTCCCGCACTATAGGCATCATGTCCGTGGGTTTGGTCAGAGCTTCAATCTTGATTTTTTCCAAAATTTTAAGGTATCCAGTCAGGTCTCCTGACTTTATATTTTGTGTCTGGATTACTTTGGAGGCACTCAGTATTGCCTCCCTCTTTATGTGCAGGTGCAGGGGAAGGAGGTTCAACATTGTCTCCAGAGCTGCCGTTGGGCAAATTTTCATTGCTCCAGTAACTCCCAGACAGGCAAGTCTCTGCGCTTTCAGAAACTTTCCTCGTGTATTTTTTTCCTCTGGTTTTGGCCACCAGACCAGTGAGGCATAAGTAACTATAGGTATTACAACTGTAATGTATGACCAGTAGATCATTTTGGGTTTTAGACCCCATGTTTTACCACATAGTCTGCGGCACGCCTATAGTGCTGTTGATGCTTCTGCGATAGTCCTTTTTATTTGCGAGTTCCAATTGAGTTTCTGGTCAAGGACAGTTCCCAGATATTTTACTTCTTTAGAAAGTTTGATCGTAATGCCGTTTAACATAGGAGCTATAAACCTTGTTTTCCTCCTTTTTGTAAACGGAATTATAATTGTTTTACAATGGTATATCATGTTCTAATTCGGGTGTTCAACTTGATGACGATGAAGAAGTTTGATTATTGGTAATTCTGTTTTTTACGTTAAAAAATAAAACATCTTTTTTGTTATGTGTGCAATTTATTTACAACTATTTTTAGGCACTATAAATTTTAATGTATACATTATGATATTTCTGTCGCATTTTTAGTATTTGTATCAGATTATTTTGTATGCATCTTAAAAGCTATTGCAGATAAAAAACAGAAAACATTTATTTGGTTGATCTTTTTAATTTTGTCCCCTTTCATTTTTTTATATCCCCTTTAGTTTAGTAGTTACGGAGCCATAATTAAAAAATGTATCGATTTTCAAGATAGCGGACTGATTTTCCGGCCTTTTGGTGAACGAGATCAATGGGGACCTTTAGTATGATAAAAAGGACGACTGGTACTACCTTTTATGGCGGTCGCAGCTTTATGTTAATTTGTTCTTGGTTAAACATTAGTTGTACTGGAGTAGTAGTAATCATGACTTTTTGATTCTTGGAAGGTCTTCAGATAAAGTACATATATTTAAACATAATACTAAGCCATTGAAAAAAAATATATAATTAAATTAAACCTAAATGCAATAAATTAACACTAGGTTTTATGTGAGACATTAAGATATCAAACTAATTTGTTGGTGAAAGCTTCAACAAACGAAATATAATATTTAATTATTACCTTGAAAAGAAACTCTACGTAAAGAATATATCTCATAAAAGCTAAAGTTTAGAGGTGAAACAAAGTTAGTATAAAAGACGGCTTAATTTGGAACAGAAGAAAATGTGACTCTAATGCTAACGCCTCGAGAGCGAGGTGGGTAATAACGATGATCGTTAGGATAAGAGGTTATAATTTTATTGAAGGAATAAGAAGTAAAATAAAGTTAAGAGCAGTATAAAACACACGAGTTTCTTAATGTTGCGGGAGTCATGTTGAAAATAATTCTTCTTTAAATTATATAACTAAAAATGAACATATTTTAACGTAGTTCTTAGACCCTTTTAAGTACAATAAACTATGGGAAAATTATTCAACTAAATGTGTTTTACAATTTTAGACAAGTGGTGTGGAAATTATCCATGTACAATGTATCTTAAAAAAACATACAACAGGACAAATACACAAAAAAAACTAAAAAATTACTTCTAATGAAAAGTTTTACTTGTTTATAAAATGAGATTCCCAATGAAAAAAATCAATTTGGTTGTTTAATGTTTTGTAAATTTTAATGATTTTAGCACACCTTTGTATCTGGGTTGTTAGTATAAAGTCAATTTTTCGATTAAAAAAAAGTTTTTTGAAAAATCCAAAATTGATATATATATATATATATATATATATATATATATATATATATATATATATATATATATATATATATATATATATATATATATATATATATATATATATATATTTTGTTACATTTTTTGTCCTTACAAAAATAAAATACAAAAATCACTGAAAATTGATAAATTAAAATAAATGCATTTTATTAATAAAAAACTTAAAAAATACGTTTTTTTAAACTTCAAAATAAAAATTAACATCGATTTTTTTATTTCTCTTAAAAGATTCGTAAATGCGTTGAAAGGTAAAACAAAATACAAAAAAACATGTTAATATCTCTTTTTTTTCAATTTTTTTATCGCCCAAATTAGGAGGGGACAATTCTAAACAATTACCTTAAATTTATACAAGGTGTGCAAAATTTAAATACTACGAGGTTTTTTTTTTTTAATTTGTTTTATAAACGGGCGATTTCTTTATAAATAAATATAAAAAGAGTGTGGTTTTAAAAAAAGGTATTTTATTGTGAAACAAATAGTCAAATAATATACAGGGTGTGCAATTTAAAAAAATGCATGTTTGCATTCATCTTAAAAATCCTAACAGATAAAAAATAATCAGGTACGCAGCGGGATTTAACGAAAAATTCTACATAAATATACTATTTACCATTTTTTTCTATCTTTACTAACAATTAAGACACGGAGGTTTACTTAAATCGTCAAAATTTGAGAAACGTCCTGTATTTCCGAGACGAATTTAGTTAGCCGCAATTTGTTTTTACTGTTGTAGTTGTTTTAAAAATCGAACTTAAAATTAGCCATCAGATTTGCATTACCTTTTATAGTTTCCTCAGTACCAGGAAAATTTATCAAAAAGTCGTCGACCTGTACAGGGTAGGCAACAAATACAAAATAGTAGCTTGCATTAGAGTATATATTTTTTATTTTAAAAGTTACGCAAAAAAGCCTTCCTAATATAAGTTTTCGTTTAAAAAAATGATTTAAGAAATGTCAAAAATAGGTATACAAGCAATAAAAAATGCAAAACAATGGCAACATTTGTTGTTGTGTTTATGTCTTGATTTAATTAAATTATTTATTTAATAAAATTAAATAAATATATATAAATTTAAAAACTCCGCCTTCATATAGAACTTAGGTTTCTAACTACTGTCTTAGATATCTAAAGCAGGTTTTTATTTCTGGAAAATTTAATGGAGAGCTTGGATAATTCTGTCTTTTTGCAAATTCTTACTATTTAGTACGATTTCTAACAAACAGAGCTTCTTTTAGTGATCGAAGAACCTAACTGTGGCAGCTTTACCATAACTATTTTTGTTTTTTTTTGCTTTTTGATCGAGTTCTTTAAATTGTTTATTACTTTGCAGATTGCCATTGCAGTAATTGGGCTTTTTTCAAAATTATTTTTTAATTTTTCTATTCCACAGCTGTACTTTACCATTTCCATAATACTACATTATAAAAACGCTTTACCCAGTACTCTAACCAGAACTACTTTCCTATAAATAGTTATCTATCTATCTAATTTTAGCTTCATTTTTTATCTTTTAATCCTCATCTACGACCATACTGTGCATTTGTATGTCAGGGGTGGTGAGGTACCAAGGTGTTTAAGAATCTATCGAAAAGTATCACTTTTTTTTTTTTTTTAATAATTTAAAATATGAAAAAAAAAACTTTGCAAGAAATGTATTTTAATTTTCTACAACCTTTTCCTGGATTATTTTTATTTTTTTATAGCATATAATTTTTTATTGTAATTTTTTATTAACAAACCAATATATACTTTTCACTCAGAATTGTTAAAGATAGAACCAGAAGGCAGCGTTGGCTATTAGTTTACCGGTCATTAAGATTCTAAGTTCCCAAATCACACATTAGTGTTTCAGTTGGTAATACTATTTGCAGTTGTTTTCCCTTGAAAAATAAAAATAATATGAATAATTTTACGTTATAAGGCCGGTAGGTGACTTGTTACCTACGAGTAGATATTATGGAAGAGGCGACGCGGACCCGGGTAAAGAATATCTGAACATACGTAACAACACCTAACGGCCGTGTATGGTATGTTTTATTTCATACTGTCTTTGCTACTAATAAAGTTAAAATAATATATTATATTCTTTTATGACACTTTTTTTTTCCAAATTTGTTTTGTGTAACATTAATTTTTGCTTTTTCCCAGAAAAAGTCCAAACTAAAATGTCAAAAATATTCGTACCCATCTTTTGATTTCCCGTGTCACTTTAATGTCAACAATGGCGGAATTAAGTATGCATAGTGAAATGATGCTTCCTGATGAAATTTTAACAAAATCGGAGGAAGCTCAAGAAAAGTTAATTCCTTTAAAATCTAAAACGCGATACGAAAAAGAATTTCAGCAATTTGTTAACTGGAAAATTAACATGTCGTGGAAGTAATTCAGGAAGATGTGCTTTTGGCATATTTTTTGATGCGTAAGTTTTTATATCCCATTTTTGGTTTGTTTTTACGATTGTTGTTTTAGTCAAAAAAAATAATGGCATCCCTTTGGGCAAAATACTCATTAAAAACAACGCTGCTTGTTCACGGGAAAAATGATATATTTAAGGACGGTCCAAACTTTTTTAACAATTTTAGTTACATAGAAACATCAGTTTTGGATGTAATATAAAATTTTCTTATGTTACATTCAAATATTGAGTTTACTAAAATTGGTGAAAATTTATTTCAGCAATAATTCTACTATAGATCTTTTCCCCATAAAATCTAGGGCCCAAGGATGGTTCAAACTTTTCCACCGATTTTAGTTACATAGAAACACCAGTTTCGGATGTAATATATCTTAAGTTACTTTTAATATTAAGTTTACTTTACTAAAACTGGTGAAAATTTTATTTCAGCAATAAGCTACTATAGATCTATGTATAGTATATACCCTATAAACCTACAAGCTAAGGATGGTTCAAACTATTTTTAATTTAGTTAAATAGAAATACAGTTTCGGATGTAATATTTCTTAAATTACTTTTAAATATTAAGTTTTCTTTACTAAAACTGGTACAAAATTTTATTTCAGCAATAAGCTACTATAGATCTATGTATAGTATATGCTCTATAAAACCTACAAAAAAGAATGGTTCAAACTATTTTTTTACGTTTTAGTTAAATAGAAAAAAAACCCGTTTCGGATGTAATATATCTTGAATTACTTTTTAATATTAAGTTTTCTTTACTAAAACTGGTAAAATTTTTTTTTCAGCAATAAGTCTACCACGTATAGATCTTTATATCTTATTATTAGGTAATTTACATTTTTTAATAAAGTTGTCGGGGGGATTCCCCTTTAAAAGGATGAAATAGACAAATAATTAAGGGGCATCTTGTTGTGAAATCGCAAGGTCGCGAACGTTAAGAAACTCTTGTATTTCATGACATAAAAAGAATCATCGTAACTTACTTATTTGACTTACCTATTTCAAAACTGTGATTTAAAAACAGATTCAAGAAGTACGTTTTTAAAAACGTTGAAGAGAGTCTTTAAGGATTTCAGCAAAGGGTTCGAAATCTTCCTAAAAAAACGCAACAAATTGTTTCAAAGTATTATATATACCTGGTTAAGCACCAACATTTGTCCATCGGAATTCAAAATATTCTCCACTAACAAATAAGCTCCAATAGTAAAGATAATGTTGAACAAATGATTTTGGAAATATGAAAACTAGTGTATCTTATTCTTTCACCAGTAAGATCCCAAAAACGATACAAAATAGGTATACCCAAATTGTTTTTTTCCAGTACTGGATAAAGACAAACAACGTTAAATCAGTTCTTGTGCACTTTTCTGGCATAGCTTAAATTTTAAAACCTTTAAGTGATTGTTTTGCTGCTGACTTATTTGCCTTCGTTGAAAAAAAGATTTTTTCTAAAAAAATGGCCCTTCCCATCCAAACAGGAAAGAATAATATCTTTTTCTGAGGAGGTATTAGAAAAAAGGTTTTTAACTTTTAAGTTTCTGTAGCATTTTTAAATATATAAATTATACTTATTTTTTATATTTTTCGTACCTTTTTGACACCCTTTGATTACCCAGCTTGCTTGGTTAGAACTGATCTAAATCATGTAAATGCAAAACTTGGAACGTGTTTAAAAGACACTGGACCAAAATAATAACAAAGTAGTTACTTTAAATGGATAAATTAAAATATGAACCGGTGAATGTTCAAAATAATAGTAGTTATGCAAAATATATCTATAATGTTTTCTCTAATACTTGAGACAGCAAGTTTCAATTTTGACTTATAATTAAAGACAGAAAATCTGGTTTTATATATACCACTGCTCGCAACTAAACGCTGAACTATATCACAAAACCTATTAAACTTAATTTTATTATTTTTACGGTTTAAACCATAAAGTTAACCCTCCCATGCCAAAATGCAAATTATGTTCAAATCAAAGATTCGTCGGCACCAAAACTAATCTAAGCTATTCAGAAACATAACATTTCAGCAATTAACAGATAATAAAATTTAACATATCCGTAGATAATGAATTACGACCAAGGAGTTTCAGCATAATTCCCATAAGTTTTATAAAATAATGAAATAGTTTGCAAAATTTACAGCAGCACCGTTTAACCAATCAAAATGGGTTTTCTTTTGACAGGTCACAATGACAACGCCTGTATATTGTCGAAGCGAATTATGTCTAGTGGAAGTTTAAGATAATGACAGAATAAAATGGGAAGCCGTTGCAAGTTTTGGTTGTTTTATTTAATCTTAGTTTATTTGTAGTTTTCAATATTCCAGTTAAAGCAAAAAAATAATAACGCCATATTATAATAATAAATAAACACAATATGTTAACCAACAATAGATGTATGAAGTAATATCCCTATAAGTTAAGTCAACCGTTATCAAGTCGTACAACAAACCCTTTCATAAGCCATCAGCTATATAAAATTACAAGATCTGCAACCACAGATAATTGTTATTTTGTTATAAATATAAATAAAAAATAATTCCATTTACTAATATTAATATTACTATAACGCCGGGCATGGTTAGTAATTGGATGGGTAACCGCCAGTGAGCACCGTGCCCTGTTGGGAGTAGTTCAAAACCCAGTTTTAACTGTAGATCCCGTATGATTTACAATATCGAGGTAGTTGAGAGGTAGTAGTTATTTGTGTAACGTCCGTGGTGGCACTACTGTGTTGCCTAAAAGGAACCGTTAAATACAATATCTGCATATTTCGGTGCTTGGAGAGCGTTGATGAAACGAAGGGATTAAATTTAATGAGCTAAACATCTAAAAACCCGGCACCCACGGTACCTAGTACTTACTAGCCTTTGTGGGCTGTCATAGAGATTAAAAAAATATATAAATGTAAATTGTTAGGGTTCCTTTAGATTTCAGCAAAGATTTTTCTTTAAATAATTTTTTTTTTTAATTTTTGCTACTATCTGAGGCTTGAGGAAAAATGTTCTTTACACTTGCACGAAATGATTTTTCACACTTTACTGCTTGTCTGAACTTCGCTTCGCGTTGTTCGAGCACTTTCTTAGGTATTTTTTTTTTAAAGGATGAGAAAAAACATCTTGTTTGTTACTATGTAAGGGACCATACATAAATTACGTCACACAAATTTATGGATTTTTGACCGCCCCCAGGTACTGTCACAACTCGTCACATTTGTGAGATCCTCTCCCACATATTTTAAAATTTTACATCTAAAAATAATCAAAATATAATATAAATAATAAGCGTATCGAAAAAGTTAGTAGAATTCTTCAGTTTTTCGTTTACATTTTAGTTTTGCGTTTTAATTTAGATTTTTACATGTTATGTCACAAGCTACACAATATGACCCTCCCACATACCCCCTGTGGCACAACGTAACAATGCTCTACATCCCTCCCCCCTTAAGGTGTAACGTGAGTAGTTTATTTATCTCTCTTTTTTCTATATGAAAATCACAGTACAAATTGCATGTAAAATCCATCGAAATTTTACTATTTGTTTTTTTTTTCCAAGTTTAAGAAGAGTAAAATACAGTCTAATTTCTTTTGTTATTTACTAGTATACGAGTATGTGGGTAGTATACCCGCAACCATTATTTATTGTAGTACAGCAACCTTTTAATTTTTTTTCTAAAGATTAAAAAAAATCTTGTGTATTGTACTGAGAAAAAAGTAATAACACCTTAAAATGACGAAAAATTAGTTCAGAATGATATTTTTGGCACACTAAAAATGCTCGGAATCTATGGCAATGAAACAGCTGATCATTTAGCAAAATCAGCCACTGTTCCTCACCAATTATACGGCTACACTCTTTATTCGAGAGACCTCCTTCCACTAATAACCTTCACAACTAAAAACATAAAACAACATGAATGGTACCTACTAGAAAATAATAACAAGTTACACGAAATAATAACTACTTTACCTACTAAACCTATATTCACTGGTCTAAGAAAAAAAGAACAAATAATACTTCATCGACTAATGCTTGGCCACTCTTGGCTAACCTATTCCTATCTACTGCGAGCAGAGGATCCTTCAATATGTAATCAGTGTAATCAAACACCCACCATCAAACACATTTTTACATCTTGTGCCAGATTAGCACCACTACGAGCCACCACAATATTAATGATTCTAACCTAAAATCTGCCTTCTCTTCCACGACCCAAAATATTCGAAAAGTTATAAACTATCTTAAGGAAATTCAATTGTTTGATAAAATATAAAGACCTCAAATAATTCTTAAATTCTCTCTCTCTCACTAAAAATGCTCATAGAGGCTCATATTTCGCTTTTATACTTAATTGAATATATTATAATGTTATGTTGGAACAAATTTTGTGTAACAATTCAACTGCTGCTTTATGCTATGCCAACTTTGGGACCATGTCTGAATGTAAAACTGTCTTATTAAGACATGCCTAATGTTTGCTCTGCAGTTTTATACTGCTCAATTTGTTAGTAGCATTCTGTGCACTTAAACAATTTATAGTAGCCTGTTTTAAAGCCTTATGTTAATAGTTTTAATATGAAGAAACAGTGTTCCATAGAAAATATAGGCAAATAAAGTGTGTCATGAAACGGTGTATAAAACAGCGCCAAAAGAATTGACTAATATAAGTTCTGTAATAAAACCCAACAAATTAATTTTTTACGAACAAATTAGGAAAGTCACTGTATGTAAGAACCACAAACAAAACTTTTTGTCAATCATTTATATAACCCTTAAATAACTTACAAAAATAGTAAACAAAATAAGAGAAATATTTTTAGAACAAGCCCTTAGTAAATGTATCAATTTTAATTTACTTCCTGGAAAATATCTATGTAATAATTGTTTTAAGGTTATTTTTTTTTGAAGGATGTGGAGACCCAGAGCAATATATGTCCAACATAAAAGCATTTAAATGTTGGATGTTACTTTTCCCATTGTGGGTGTATTACCACCATCAAATTTGAAAAATAAGCTCAGATAAAATCTAAATTAGAAAAGTTATCTGATAAAAAAAAACTTAAGCTATGTTTGAATCAAATTAGCTGAAAAGGAAAAAGCCGATAAATTTTCCTTACATAAATATGTGGAACTGATTCAAAAATTAAAATAAAAATGTGTTCATTCTTTAGAAAAACATAAAATTTTAATTATTAGTTTACTTCTTTTTTTTTTTCCACGTTAAAAATAGGATTAAAGTTTAACGCATGCAAGTATATTTTTCTATGAAACACTATTGCTCCATATTAAGACTGTAAAATTAAACCTTTAAAACAAACCTCTATAAATTATTCAAGTTGTGTACAGAAGGCTACTAACAAATTGAATAGTGTGAAACTCCAAGGCAAACATCAGGCATGTCTTAATAAGATCATGTTCAGACATGGTCCCAAGGCTGGCATTACATGAAACCAGCAGATTCATTGTCACACAAAATTTGTTGCAAAAACATAAAGCCTAATAATAAATTAAATTAAGTATAAAAGCGCAATATGAAACCACTAGGAGCATTTTCAATGTACCAAAAAATATTACTTCAAAGTGATTTTTTCGCCTTTTTTAATGTGTTATTACTTTTTTTAGTAGAGTACAAAAGAAAAAGTGTAATTTCGCTGGATTTTACATGCAATTTGTTTTGTGGCTTTTACATAGAAAAAGAAGAGATAGGTACCTAAATGGACAACTGAACCTTTATTTTCATTATAAAGAAACAAACAGGATGATCTTGGTTTTATTCTTTCAAAAATATACTTTTTTCTACTAGCGTGTGGAAAGCAGCTCTTTTCCGCACGCAATTTAGTTTGGAAAGTGTCACTTTTTCGCACTAGTGCGGAAAATAATTACTTTTCCGCACTAGTGCGGAAAAGTAAACATTTGCAAATTGCCCACTTAAACAGGTACTTAAAATGACTTTAATTCTAAAGTTTGACTTAGTATACTTCTATTATTGGCGTAGTATTATTTTATTTGTACAAATTAGGTGTAAAATCAACGATTCACTTAAAATTAATATTGTTTTAAAAACATTTTTTTAAACATCCTGGTATATATTATACTTGCTTGTCAGATTTTTATTTTTAACCGGTGCCGGTGTCCATATTATAAAAGATCAAAGTCATTAAAAGTCACCGATAATTAAAAGTGTCTTAGTACATTCTGATCAGTATCGTCGATTTTAAATAAAAAACGTTTCCCATGGAGTCTCCTGACGAGGAATTACCTGAATCCATTCTCAGAGCAGCCGAAATAGCAAATTTAGATTTGTTGCCGTCCAAGTCGAGGCACAGGTACGAGAAAGAATATACAGCATTTACAAGCTGGTGTGGCGAGAAAAAATCAAAGTATGAAAGAAGAAGTTTTTATGGCATATTTCGCGGAACTTGCTAAAACATGTAAACCCAATACCTTATGGTCAAGGTATTCCATGTTAAGAAGTGTCATTAAGATCGAAAAGAACATGGATTTAAGCAAATATTTCAAAGTTACACCATTTTTGAAGAAGCAAAATGTGGGATTTAGACCCAAGAAGGCCAAAATTTTCTCTAAAGATGAAATAGCAAAATTTATTAATGATGCTCCAAATGATGTCTATCTAGCGATGAAGGTAGCTACCATTTTCGGCTAGCTGGTGCGTGTCGTCGAGAAGAATTGATGAAAATTAGCATTGATGATATTGACGATAAGGGGAATCTTTTAATTGTAAATATTCCACACTCCAAAAACCATTCTAGCCAAAGTTTTGTCATTTCCGAGGAAATTGAAAATGGAAAATATCTAGCTTTGTATAGAAAGTATTCCGGTTTACGAAAGCCCGAAACACCACGCAGAAGATTTTTTGTTAATTACAAAAAATTGAGCTATACTATAGTGCATAGGAATAAATACTTTTGGCAAGATGCCCTCTGAAATAGCTGCCTATTTACGTCTTCCAAACCCAGAACTTTACACGGGACATAGCTTTCGCCGTTCCTCAGCTACAATGTTAGCTAATTCTGGTGAAGGCATAACGAATATTAAAAGACTTGGAGGTTGAAAGTCATCATCTGTTGCAGAAAGGCTACCTAGAAAGCTCTACAAGTTTCAAGGACTTATCAAACAAAATATTATCCCAAATTCATCTACCTTTGAACACAGCAAAACGCACTCAAGGCCCATTGTACCGTCTTCTAGCAAGCAATAATATGTCTCTGTTACCTGTAACGACGACCGGTTCAATTGCACCTTAACGGCAATCTCCAACTCCCCAACTTACCCACAACAGCTTGCCTCTGCGATTCATTTGCAAAATGCTACCAACTGCTCTTTTATGATTAATGTTGTTAATAATAATAAGTAGTAATGGTAAAAATAAATATTATCTAATGGTTGTTTACTTTGACTTTTTCCACACACTCGTAAAAAAAATGTTGTGCCTAACACGTACGGAAAGTGTCTTTTCCACCCTTGACGGCTTACCCGAACTCCGCTTCGCGTCGTTCGTGTAACTGCCGTCGCGTGCGGAAAAGTATCACTTTCCGCACTTGTTAGGTAAATAACTATTAACAACACAACAATCACAAAATTTGGCGTGTGAACCAATACCAAAATGGCCGCTGTCAATAAATTTTAGTCTAGATATGGGAAGAAGAACGCATAAAGTTTCATTATTTTTAAAAATGGTTAAGCAATCAACCTTGGATCACTTCAAATAAAATGACCCGTACCGAAAAATATCACTTTGCTCAGTTGCTACGAAAATAACTATTTTGACAGTTATAATTTTCTATTAATTGTAGTAAAACAAACCGTGCTGATATGAAATAATGAGCTATGGTAAAAATTAAAAATTAAATTTTAAACCACTTTATTGATATGAAAAAATATGACTTTTAAATCTGTTCACCGTCGCTGAATATGCACGATGCGCCAATGAAGTGTAGGTGACATCTAAAAAAAATATAATAAAAATTAAAAAAGACAATTTTCTTGTAGTAACTTAAAGTTTACGTAAAACTAAAGAATATAGATTAATGCGACTTGTTTCGTACTCTCGCAAAATCGTTGTTTGAATTGCCTTCTTCTGATTCAAAGTTTATTTTTCGACTGTCTCCTAAAACGTTTGTTTAGTTGTTTCAAATTGAAGTACATAGGCAAGAGCTTTAGATATTTGGTTTATCCGGATCACGTAGACCTTTAATAAAACTGCCTACAGCAGGTTCTTACTTTATTTTTTCTGAGCAGGCTGGATATGTCAGATCAATTTTTAATGCAATATCACCTTCATACTCTTGAAGGCTTTTGTTGTATTTCTGTATTCGTCTTGCAGCCGCGAATTATAAACTTCCTGCAAGTGTGTTTATCCATATCTTATTTCCAGAGAATTTACGATCCATATATAGTCAGGTTATTTTTCTTCAGGATTGTTTCTTAACACCTCCATGGCTTCACCTTGAAGAGCAAGTACTAGAGCTCGCGCCTTTTCTGGTGGACTTCAATTATTTCCATCAGCAGTGGAGAATTTGTTACTACTTCTAGTACCTTAAAGCTTATGTAAAAATAAAAAATATAGATTGATATGACAAAATGGTATTTCTATGACACTACAATAAGTAAAAAACAATGTTTAAACACAATTATATAGCGTAAGGTTAAATTAAATTTGGAAAGGCCTTTCGTGATTACTAGTAGACATTTTGTTAGTTAGTATGTAAATAGTTCCACTAGTTTTTTAAACAACAAGTCTTTTATAACGCCGGATCCATTCCTTATTAAAGGAAGGGAGATTAAATATGTCCCGGTATTTTATTTTTAGAATTAAACGATTAACCATAGCCTTAACTGCGTCTTAAAATTTCCGCAATGGGATATCTAGAGCACGCACATGACCAATCATTATTGACCTGATAAAGGACCTTATTGCTAACGAATATTTTTTTTTTAGAAATGTCACAAATATTACAACTGTAAATTAAGAACGCCAAAAAAATCATCCATTTCAATTTGCGTCACTGAAAAGTTTTATTAAGATCTGCTAAGCTTAATGGGCGAAACCAAAATAAAGTGATGCAATTTTACTCCAAAATTAAACAGATCAAATCTAGGGTGGCGCCGCACAAACTCCCAAAAAACGAAAAAGCAAAGTTTCTGCTTTCAGATGGCGGAGAAATAGCCACGGTCTTTTGAGACAGCTAGGGTGAGCTCTTGATTGATTTTTTGAGAAAGTGGGTTTATCACCATGTGGTTTTAATTTCTCTTGACCGCTAAAAGAGCCATTGGGCGGTATAACCCACACCGATGGTAAAAGTGCAAAGATTTAGAGGGTAAATAAGAGGAGAAATAATGTTAAAATTATTCACTTATTAAGCTAAAGTTAAAAGTAACAGTGAAATGCCGGTTTAGGTTTAAACCCGCCTCCTATTTATTTCTTTGTTGTAAATAATTATGCTTTGTATTTTAAAATAATATTATACCAGTTAAATAATGTTACTAAATAAATAAATATCTAAAATAAAAACAAAAATCTTCTTTATCGTTTTTAGTCGTGCCAAAACTCACTATTCATTAACTTAAATGGAAGTGAGTGTCTTGAGCTCATAAAGATAAGCATTTTGGCCTTTTACGTCCCCGCGTGTAACAATGCGAAAATCCGATACAGCCAATGAAATTAATTGGCAGAAAAAGCACTTTCTCAGTTTAATTTCCCGTATTTTATGATGGCTGTAAACATGTCATTCGGCCATTTGACACGAAGTTAAACGAAATATAGTTATTTTGGGTAAAGCTCTTTTGTTTTTTGTATATTTTGGGACTGTCTGATTATTGTTAGATCTTTATAAGATTCGGACAATATTTTTTTTATACTTAAACAAAAACTTTATAAGTTGTTATAATTTATTATCAAGAACTTAAATAGGGTTTTTAATTTTTTTGGAAAAGTTCACAAATACATACACCCTAAGTACTAGGTGCCGAGGAAGTCCTAAATAAAAAAAGGATATTTTATTATTAAAAGACTTAATTTGACCTCTTGAAGGGAACGCAACCTCTTCTGGTTTACATTCTAGAGACTGTAGGAATAAAAAAACAAACAAAGTGTAAAGTCTGGAGCCTCTTCAGGTGAACTGTAGAGAATATATAATAGGAGAATGGAACTTTTTCTTATTTTTTTAGGGAGATTTTAGGAGCTATTATATTAGCTAACTCTTTAAAAATATTAATTAAAGGAGATATCTTTAAAATAATATATAAAATAAAATCCAAAATGTTGTAAAATATGCTTTTTCCAGATGAAAATAATATTCCAAGCAGAGCTGTCGGTAATTGAATAAAAATAATTGAAAAATCATATTTAATTACTTCTCAATATTTGGATTACTTTAATTCAATTACTTTCTGGGAAAGGTAATTGTTATTGGGATATTAATTAATAGGATATTGTAATCGTAATTGGTACTTGATTTTCAGCAGTCCCAAGTAATTCAATTACTTAGAAATTAATTTGATTACTTATAAAGTAATTGAATTACTTAGAAATTAATTCAATTAGCTTATAAATGATTAAATTACTACAAAAAATTCAATTTTTACCTTTCTTCATGAAAAACCAGCCAGAAAGAGATTTTGAAACACGGCGGGCAACTTTGAATCCGGATTTACTATTTTCGATTAATGCTTACCGCCACCATTTTTATATATTTTTTTGTGGAATAATCTTTTAATGATTGGGGTAGGATAAAAAGAAATTATTTTTTTTAAGTCATTTAATGTTGAACTTGCCAAGAAAGTGGTAATTTAAATAGGCTAATTGCTATTTAATTATTTCAAATTTTAATTAAGAATTGAATTACTTTTAACAAACATGTTAGTAATTGGTAATCGTAATATACTACTACTTAGAAGAGTAATTGGTAATTGTAATTGAATTACTTTTTAAGAGTAATTGTGACAGCTCTAATTCCAAGCAAAGTCTAATTTTGCGTATATACATAGCAGGTATACAGTTAAAAAGGGAATCAACTACATTTATATAATGTGTTTTTCTTGAAAGTAACCACAACGAACCACAACTAACCATTGGTTTTGTAAAATTTGCCGCTTAAAAATAAAGGATTAGTAATTTTAGAAAACTGATTATGTTGATTAATAAGTAAAAAAGGGAAAGCCAACAACAAAATTTAGGTGAAATATCATACAAAAAAGGGAATAAAAGGTGCGCATCATGCCAGATCTGGTCAAAGGCTCTTAACCCTTAACTACAGATACCCGGTATTTCTTACCGGTAGAAGGTGCGCATTTTGCAATATCAAGGTATCCCACTACTTACGGGCTTCTACGTCTATGTACCTTCTTGGCACTTAGTATGACCATGTTAGCCAAAGGTATGTTTTTGTAAATCTCGCTGTTTTGTCGCTAGTTATAATAACGATAAAATTCCGAAGTTGTGTTATAAGTACATTTATCTCTTATTAAAAATAGATTAAATGTAGTAATAAGGTTTATTATTATTTCTTTTTAGGTTAAAGAGATGGACTATAAAAGCAACCCTGAACCTTCAAAGAGGGTTAAATTTGGAGACAAAGATTTTGAAGAAACGTTAGAAAAATGGGCCTAGGAGATTAATTCCAATACAAGCGATATAGATTCCGATGGCGACTATATACTATCGGACCATGATACTGAATCCGAAATAGAGGCAGAAGATGAAGATATCGAAGATGTTGACTCTGCTCCCCCTGTAAGTTCCAACTATTTTTACGGTAAAATTTTAAATGGTCAAAAAGTCCTGAAATACCCAAAAATACTCGAACATTGCAACATAACATCGTTGTTAAATATCCAGGTTTAAAAAGACCTACCACATATAGGGCAGATCCTGAGGAAGTGTGGAACATTTTTTTTAATGATCATATTCTAAATATCATTCTTCATTCATCCAATGCGAGAATGACCATAATAAGAGAAAAGTATAAAAATAGCGCTAATAACTCTGATATCCGAGACTTAGATTTTGTAGAAACAAAAGCAATATTGGGATTGTTGATATTAACCTCTCTTTTAAATTAAACCACGAGAATATTAGATCCCTTTTTGCTACGAATGGATCTGGTCGAGACATCTTTAGATGTGTTACAAATGCCAATCCATTTCAAATATTTCTGTCTTGCTTACGATTTGATAATTCTGAAACTAGAAACGAACGGGTAAAACAAGATCCATTAGCTGCTGTATTGGAAGTTTTTAATGCATTTATATCAAATTGCCAATCCGTATATACTGTTGGTGAAAATGTGTAGATGAGATGCTAGTGGCATTTCGTGGCAGATGCAGGTTTACAATGTACATGCCAGCCAAACCTGCCAAATATGGAATCAAAATTATGGCGTTAACAGATGCAAGGACGAGGTACGAGGTAATTCATACATATATTGTGGGAAAGAGTCAGATGGATTCAATCTCAATGACGACGAAAAAAGATATTTAAAGCCTACACAGGCTGTGCTAAAGCTAGCACAACCTATTTATAATACCAATCGAAATATTACGGCAGATAATTGGTTTTCGTCCATAGAACCAATCAATCTGTTAAAAACAAAAAACTTACTTTTGTGAAAACTTTAAATAAAAATAAAGCAGAAATTCCACCTTTGTTTTTGCCGAACAGACAAAAACAAGTTAACTCATCTCTTTATGGATTTACAAATGACATAACTTTACTGTCCTATGTCCCGAAAAAAAACAGGGCTGTTTTGCTTATTTCATTAATGCATCATAATCCAAGTAATGATGTTCAAACTGAAAAGCCAAAAATTATTGCGTATTATAATCTAACAAAAGGAGGTGTGGACACTTTGGACCAAAAGTGCAGCATCTATTCCTCCAGTCGCAGGACTCATCGTTGGCCCATAGCCATTTTCTTTAGACTTATTGACATAGCATCTGTAAATTCATTTATTGGGCACCAATCATATTGAGATAATAAAAAATGAGCCGTTTTGATTATGGAAAGCAATTAGGAATGATGTTGGTAAAGCCAAAAATGAAACGCATGTTTCAAAATGTTCATCTACCCCGTGAGATTAGATTTTCCCTCCAGCGGCTAATCCAACTAAAAATTCCATATTATGAAAATACTCAAGCTTAAGAAGTTAAAAGAACAACCTGTAGAAGGTGTCCAGCCAAAAAAGAAAGAAAAACAACTCATATTTGCATAATGTGTAAGATATGTTTGCAATGCACCGAAAGAATTTGCAAGGAGTGTGCATCTTAAATTTTTTCACATGTGTGTATTTTTGTTGCTAATGCAATATTTTGTATCTAGAGTATTTTGTTTTAACATAATATATATATATATATATATATATATATATATATATATATATATATATATATATATATATATATATATATATATATATATATATATATATATATATATTATATTATTTATACTATAAATATTTTTTTATTTATTATAATTAATGTCTTGTTATGACGATACAATAAAAGATTCTGGTAGTTAAGGGTTATAGATCTACGAGAAAATTATAAGAATTCCCAACAATGAATGTGGGTACAGTTATGACAAATGAAAGAAAATCTGCCGTGAAGCTTTGTTGTAAAAATAAATTAATATCTTGTGTTTTTAGCCGATACTAAGCATTATCATTTTAGTTTTTTTGATTAAAACTACAAAACGTTTACTACTTGTTTGTTTTCTTTGCCTTCAGATATAAATTAGTATCTGTTGTTAATACTAGCAATTTTAAAAATTGTATGTTTTTGTTATGGTTACTTTCAGAAGAGAATTAGATATCCTAGGCTTCAACTGAAAAATTTCCATATTATTGCACAACTGGTCAAGAAAGTACATACGTGAGGTATCACCAAAATGTTATTTAGATTAAAACATACTTTTTATAAAGATGTTACTAAATAATTTTTATATTAATAATAATCATATCATTAATCATAATCAAACTTCTAAAACCCCAGTGTATACTAAAAAATATATATAAATATTCCCTAATGTAGTACTTATTTCCCATACATTTAAGTAAATATTTTCTTAAATGGTTTTATAGTGTTTTCTATAATTAAAACGGCAGCTAAGTTAACAAAGAAACTACAAGGATCGTTGACCCTCTCCCAAAAACTTACACCAGCCGCAAAACTTACCATAAAACGGGATATCTGTGGTCACTGGGGAACACTATCACCCGAATAAATTATCCTTTCAGGGAATATGCAAAATGTAAAGCGCTAAATCAATCCCTGGCAATCCCAGAAACAAAAACTATTATGTAACGGGTTTGTCTCAAGTGGAAAAAGTGGTACAGCGTTTAAGCTATCGCTGTGTTACGAGGGTTTGTAATAAGTAGTTTAAAAGTGCACTTAATTGCTTAACCACTTATGCATATTTGGCATTACCTTGGAAATGTTAAATGTTTCTAATTGACGTTCCTATATCAGTTATTGTATATGGTCACTTTTCTGACTTTTACTTAATTAATGCAGGTTGGGGTACAGTACTGGCACAATCTTACTTCACCGAAACCGCCTTCTGTCTTCCACGATTTTTTCAGTTCATAGTTTTGCTGTTAATACCCTTTATTCTGGTATTAGTTTCTTAAAAAAGTTTCTAAACTTGATTTGGAAGGCAAGCGCAGGATAATGCAGATATCTCTTTGCCAGGACCCTCAACTAAATTTTTATTATGGCACCAAGAGTCTTTTATAGTTCAATGCCTCGAAAATATAATGTGTGTTGTCGCGCAAAAAAGTCCACCAATACTTATTCTTTACTTATAGGGGGCAGTTTTACCAGAATAAAAAATACTTTAACCTTGTGGATATTACCTTTAATAACAATCCTACTTAGCACAAGCATATTATATTAGTAGCCAGAGCAGCTTCGAAAAAGCTTAGATTATTTTTCTGACCAGAGAGTATTTTTTACTTTAATTCTATACTCTCTATGTATCCCAAATAAGATAATCGTTAAAATATTTTTGAATGTTTAAAGAAGAAGAAAAGATTTCTGCAGGAAAATGTTTCACATATACATATCAGGAATAATAGAATGAACAAAGTAGGAACTTTGGGGTATCTTCAAATGAACTCTTAAGGCTGGAACTTCGTGTTACTCTTATTGGTAGCCACTAGAGAAGCAATATTATTGTCTAATTTTTTGAAGCAAAAGCTGTAAAAATATCTATAAAGAGTGATAAGTCCTCTACAATTTTTTGTTGGACAAGAAAGGAAAGATTTCTTTCGAGAGTGGGGTGATTAAAACGGCAAACAACTCTTGTTTAAACGAAGTCAAGACTGCTAAAATTTTAAAAGATACTATTTTTATCCATAAAAACTATATACCATTAGGGTTTAAATGGAAATAAATACAGAGTATATAGATTAGTAGGGACCAGACATCGATAAAAAACCATTACAATGTCGAGCTTAAAATGATAGTAGAATATACCAAATAAAAATGCAATAAATAATTCAACTTCGCTTCGTTTGGTATTTTTGGTTTTTATTTTGGTATTTTTATTCGGTGTAATTTCTTGTAGAATAATACAAAAGACGTGGCAATAGTAAAAAATTTAAAAGAGTTTGTGCAACAACAAAAGAATTAAGCTATGATATTTTATGATGCTTTTATATAAATTATATGAAATAAATTAAAATCAAAATGAACTTTTTGTTATATAAATTTACAATATTGATTGCACCTTATTGGTTCATATTAGCAATTAACCGCACAACATAGTTTTGTTGGTGGAAATGCAACTTTCCAAGTGCAATACGAAAACTCTCCGGGCCTATTTGTTGTGAACTCGTAAAAACCAGTTCCGTTACATAGGGTAAATCATATTATTTTTGTGCCAAAATAATTTGTTATATTTAAACAGGTGTAACTCGCTTACAGACAAATAAATAATGAGTACAAGTAAAAAATATAAAGTTGGAGTGGCTCCTTCCATATTCTACTTTTTTATTTAAAAATAAAAGGGGTGTCTTTTTTATCTTTGGACAGTCCACGAACGCTGTGGCCCAAGCACCAACGTACCGTGGGTGTCTTAAGTGTGGTAAGAGGGAGTTTGTTTACACGGGACTTAAATATTTAGAGACTGGAAGAAGAAGGGAAACCTTTTGCGGGTAGTAGTTTCCATAGTCTGGACACTCTAGGGATAAAGGAACTACGAAAGCAGGAAACTGTAAAAGGATGCATAAAAGTTGTACTAAGTGTTGCCCTGTTGGGAGCTGCCAGAGGAGGTATTATACTGGCCAACTCCTCTGAGCAAAAGCCATAAAAATACCTAAAGAAGAGCAACAGGTCCCCTACAGCTCGTCGGTGGGCAAGAGGACGAAGCTCTTCTCTGAATGAGTTGTAGGAGACGCCATTCCACAGACATAAGAACAATATTCTAAGAAGGTTTAATTTGGGATACATACAGAGTATACAGATTGGAAGAAGAGAAATACTTTCTGGCTCGAAAGGGAATCAAGCTTTTTTGAAGCTGCTGAGGCTATAGATGTAATGTGTTTGTGCCAGTTGAGGTTATTCTTAAAAGTAACGCCGACAAGAATAAATGACTCTTTGTTCTGCAAAACTTTGTCGCTCATATGTAACGATGAACATTGATAGACTTTTTTCGCGACAGCGAACCTGCCTGTGTTTTGGAGGCATTAAACTAAATAAGATTTTTGGCGCCCCAATCCAAGATAAGTTTAAGGTTTTGTAAGAGAAACATCCGCATTGATCTACGCTTCGTTTTCAAATCAGGCTTACTGACTAGCTTAAGAAAATGGCAGTTGGAGTTTGGTGCAGAATTTGTAATTCTGAATTTATTTGTACAAAACCATATCAAATTGAGCGACATGTAAAAGTTCCACAACATTTAGAAAGTATGCAAAGTTTTCCGGGTTATCAAACGAAAACTTCTGCACGTATTTGTGTAAAGCTTTTATTGCAGCTGATATTTTTCTTCATAAACTAAATTATCGGTCCACGAGGACATTTTTAAAAAAAACTACCACAGAAAAGTACCAGACGAATCAACTCTGCATAAAAGTATGTTGATAAGGTCTATTTAAAAACTATATAACAAAATACGATACAATCTGGAAGAAAAACAGTTATGGTCTAGTGTCGATGAAACCACTGAAATTAAGGGAAGATATGTTGCTAATATTATAGTTGCACCTTTAAATTATCACAAACCTGAAAACTCATATTAAATTAACAGTTTTTTTTTAACCAACAGTGAGACAATAACAAAATCTGTAGTAGAAAGTATTACTTTACTACTGTCAGTCACTAGTATTTAGGAAAGTGGCGTTTTGTTCCTTTCGGATAGTGCTGCATATATGCTGAATGCAGACCACACTAAAAGAACATTTTCCCAAATTGTTACATAGAATATGCCAAATGGTACATAACTTTTATCCACTTATTGATACTTTAGTTATCGAGGATCGAAGGTTTTCTTAAGTTACCTGCGCGTATTACGAAATTTAAAAATATGTGTCCTAATGTCGCATTACCGCCACAACCTGCTATTACAAGGTGGAGAATATGGCTATCAGCAGTTACATATTACCATATAAGTTATAATGTGGTAAAAAATGTTATGGACAGTTAACAAGATAAAGCTTTAAGTGTGAAAAAAAGGAAAGAAGTTATAAATGCAACAAATGTTAAATCTGATTTATAATTTATTTTTGCAAACTTTGGATATTTTCCGAATGTGATTGAACAGTTAAAAAACATAATGCCCCCTAGTGCCTTTATTTCATGTATTACAAATCACTATAAACAAGCTTAAATCTGTTTCTAATAAAATGGGTTCAGGGTGTCATCCAAAAATAAATTTAAAATTTTAATACATTTTTATATTCCTTAAGTAAAGAAATTATTAAACGGTACTGGTAAAACTTTCTGTAAAATTAAAATAGGATGTCCCATTCTAATGTCTCTTGAGGTTATCTCAAGAATTACATTTAAAAACCTAATGAAAATTTAGCATCGCAAGTTTTGAAATACAGTTCAAAAAAATGTTACATTTAAGGGCGGATTCATGTTGATCTCAGAAATAACATATTTAAATTTAAAGAATATTCACAAAAAACTAATTTGGCTAAGAGTTACAGCACTTCAAAATAAGGCTAAAATTATATATATTTTTTTTTATCTTGGGACAGTCCACGAAGGCTGATGCCTAAGTAATAACGTACCGTGGGTGTCTTAAGTGTGGTGAGAGGGAGTTTGTTCATACGAGACTTAAATATTTGGAGATTGGGAGGTGAAGCAAAAACTTCTGCGGGCAGCAGGTTCCACAGTCTGGACACTCTAGGGATGAAGGAACGAAGAAAGCGGGAAGTTCGGGGCTTCTCTAACTGAACTGTAAAAGGATGCATAAAATTTGCACTACGTGTTGCTCTGTTGGGAGCCGCCAGGGAAGGAATTATAGTGGCCAATTCCTCTGAGCAGAAGCCGTGAAAATACCCATAGAAGAGCGACAGATTCCCCACAGCTCGACGGAGGGCAAGAAGAGGAAGCCTTTCTGTGAGCGTTATATCGCAATTCAGGCTCTGTGCTAAAATCTTCGACGCTTGAATAATCATCTGGATTATGTAGTATCATTCGTATCGTAGTTAAAATTTTTAATTATAAAAACTAAAGATGATCCGGATTTGTAATCCGATAAATAGGAATTGATTCCCGACTCGTATTGGTGATTCGATTTCTTTACGAGGATCCGGATCCGTAAATCGATTCATTTTTTAAGGATCTGTCTCAGCCTGCCCATTTTATAGAATGTTCCTCGTATCTAATAATAATACGAAATATAAGCCACAACTAAATACGAAGATATAAAGATGATTATCTTGTCCAAGAACAATTAATCATGGTGGAAGGGAATTTAAAGGGACTGAACTTCTTATAGTTTCCATACAGAATTTGCCAAGTTTGGGGCTCAAAAGAAACCTTTGTCAAGCGTCGGTTTATATGGGTGTGTTCTTGAATGTTATCTTGAAGTCAGAAAGATAATATGGGGTTGAATTTTGGTACGTAAAACTTATAAATATGGCTGGTTTAAATGTTGGATTAAAGCGGAAAATTTAACAAAAAAATAATTTAAATAAAAAATTATTTGGCTTTTCTCCAGAATAAAGATGTTTGTATATAATTTTTGAAAACTATACTTTTTTTATATATTATAAAGAGCTAGTCTGATCTTGCTGCAATAATAACAAAAAACATGAAAAAATATACAGGGTGATTGGTAAGTAGAGGCAAAAAATGAAGATCCGAATTAATTTTTTAATTCTGATTCGAAAAACAAGAATATTGTTTTTGCAAATTTTCCTTCGTTTCCAAGATATTTTACTACAAAATTTTGCCAAAGAAAAATTTTTTAATCGCGTTGTGGGTGTCGCTAATCTTAGTTTAACCTTTGTCAAAAGTTAGACACTTGTCAATCTGTTATTGAAAAAATTACAAGAAAATGGAGTTCACTAACGAAGAATACGGTAATAGGTTTTATGTGTATGGGTATAACATTATAATTATTTAGCATGTGTACCAAAGTGTCAAACTTTTGACAACGGTCAAGCTTAATTTCATATGACGTAATAGATTGAAAGCGCCAACTAAGATTAGCGACACCCACAATGTGATTTAATTTTTTTTCTTTATATCATATCTTGGAAACGAAGGAAAAATTCAAAAAAAGTATTCGTGGTTTTCGATTCAGAATTAAAAAAATAATTCGGGTCTTCATTTTTCGCCTCTACTTACCAATCACCCTGTATTTTAAAACCTTAGTTTTTATTAAAATTAATTTATTTTATAATTCTACAAATATATAATAATTATTTGTATTAAAATTATCAAAAAAATAGGCCAACTCTTTAAAAATAATATACAAATATTTTTATTCTACAGAAAAGCCAATAATCATTTAAATTGATATTCCCAGGGAATAAAATAAAATAAATAATAAAAACCTATTTATATGGCTAAAAAGTTTCATTTAATATTTTTATTTTTAAATATTAAATGTGCCTACACGTGTATTTTCTACCAGTCAACTAATTTTAAAAAGCAGTGTCAAAGGCAAAGAGTCCGTTAGTGTTATACAATTTTCGTAATTACTTTTCCTTTTATATAAAATAATACAATAATTAAATCCATTTTACGAAAAACTTAAATTTTTATAATATATCTTTCCATGTTTCTTGTTATTATTGTTGCAAAAACAGACTAGCTCGTCATAAAATATAAAAAAAGTTTAATTTTCATAAATAATATACTCTCCAGAATATTTTTATTCTGGAGAAGCCAAATAAGTTTTTTATTTAAATTAATATTCCCACAAAATAAAATATAATATAAAAAACTAATGTGGTAACGAAGCACTGTAAATAAATATATATATATATATATATATATATATATATATATATATATATATATATATATATATATATATATATATATATATATATATTTTATATATATATATATATATATATATATATATATATATATATATATATATATATATAAAATTTTTGACAAGAAATCCTTTTAGCCCTTTAATTTCTCGAATGAAAACATATGGCTTTTAAATTTTAGGAAATATATTATTTCGAAGATTAGGATATTATAACAGGCCTATCCTTCCGGTTCGACCGGAAACGACATAATTTTGATTTTTCAATGGAACACCTTGTATATTTTTTTTCGAACTGGGATTCTACAGATCATTTCGATAAATATCTATATTATATTCATACTATCCGTTGTTTTTAAAATATTAAAGATGTCCAACCCGCACATTCAGTTTTATGGCAAAAGAAAAAATGTTATAAAAATGTATTATGTTTAATTTAATTTATTCGAAGACTTATCGTGGAGGTCTAAAAAACCGGGGAAGTGCCAAAATTGTCTTTTCTTTGTTCCAAAATTTTAACCCGTATATTTTTTTAAATTTGGATTCTACGGGTCATTCCTGATATAAAATTTGTATTATGTCCTATACATATCCACGTTAGTTTCTAAAAAAAGGGCTATTGAAATGTTCATACGACCGCACAGTTATAAGGGAAAATTTTTTTTTCTTAAAAACTAACAAAGATAGGTATAGGACTTAATACAGATTTTATATCAGGAATAACCGTAAATTCAAATTTTAAAAAATATACGGGTGTTCAGAAATTTTAATCTTATTGGAAAGTCGATTTTCGCAGCACTTCCGGAAAGCCGGAATGTTTTTTATGACCCCAAAGATAGAGTCTTTAGAAAAATTAAATTGGCATAAAAATTTTTTTATAACATTTATTTGTTTTCCCATAAAACCATAATTGCTGTTTGGACATCTTCAATCGCCCTTTTCTGAAAAACAAGCAAAGATAGGTATAGGATATAATTTAGATTTTATATCAGAAAATCCCAAAAATAATTCGGGGTTTCCGGAAAAAATCAAAATGTTTTTCCCGGGTTTAAAACGGAGGAAGCACATGTTATAACATCAAAATCGGATTTTATTTTATAATATGTCATCTAAAATTTGAAGCTAAAATTTTTATTCAAAAAATAAAGAGCTTGTATGATTTCGTTGTCCCCTGTAAAAAAAATTATATATATATATATATATATATATATATATATATATATATATATATATATATATATATATATATATATATTTATATATATTTTATATTTATATATATATATATATATATTATATAAAATATTTATTTAATATATATATATATATATATATATATATATATATATATATATATATATATATATATATATATATATATATATATATATATATATATATATATATATATATATATATATATATATATATATATATATATATATATATATATTAGGGAATATATATAATAGAGCAACATCATAGATAGAGAAAGCATTTCATTCATAAACGCAAATGAGAGTTGTGGCCAACATGTTTTTGTTTATTATTGGCGATAGAATGGTACAAGCATAGTTTCTACTTACTTGTGAAATTATAATCCAGGAATCATATCCGTCACGTAACACTCTTGGCATTGCCTTACCATTTTAATTATTAAAAGTACTTACACAAAACTGAAATTTATACAATTGTCCGAAAAATTACCCAAACAACAAAATACATTTACACTAAAACGCCATATTAAATGTGTCATCTGTCGAGCGAAGCTATGGATTCTAGAGAGGTAAAGGATCACCCACTCTGTGTTACAAAAATGGCCCTTCAGTTGCAGATGGCGTTGTGTTCCAGAGGACCGTTTTTAAACTCAACTTTATATATTTCGGTCAGGGTCATTGGTTCTCATTGGTTCCCTAAGCTACATCAGCGCCTCCTAGTAAGGGTCACTTTTTGAGCAAAACAGCCATAAAAGAGAGTGATCCTTTACTTCTGTAGAATCCATAAGCGAAGCTGAAGGTGGCGGAAGTACGCTTCTACAAAAATCCGCTGTTGTCACGTTGTCGCGCCTTTATTAGTAGCTGTCCAACAAGAAAATAGTTTTTTGACATCATTACTTTTCTGTGTTATACTTTATAGTAATAAATATAACAAATAATATTCACAGTTTAAAATATAATAGTAGAGCTTATTTTGATGTAATTTTAGGAATAAATTGAGTAAAATTTAAATATAATATACTATAAAGTAAATGAAACAGAAAGATACTTGGCAGCCACGCTTTAAGACAAAATAGTATATGTAGTAATCATTTTCCCGGGTTTTGGTGGATTTTATTGTTTCAGTTTCAGAGTACAGAGGTTCATTACTCGCTAGGCAGAACCTTAGAATGTACGTTTATGATGCCACGCTTATGCCAAATCGAAGCTTTCTCCAGTTAAACTAACCGCTCATTGGCAATATATAAAGTGGTCTAAATAAGGTACACAACATCACTAAGGCATATTTTTAACACGACAACGGGACAAAATGTTTTCATGCACATGACCTAAGAAATGCTAAATAAATAACGCTTATGATAGTTTTTGCTCGATATTTTAACAATTATTTTTGTTTCGATAAATTAGCTACAAAATGTAGAAAAATTGACATAATATTATAAAAGAGTAACTCATTCCTGGATACTCCACTACTTTTTGTGTCAGTATGGTGAAAAACAATGTACTCTCGCAGTCTTTTTTTGAGTGCATTTCAACTACTTAAAAGGACATATTACTATATATTGTGTAAATTACGTATAAGATATTTTTTGATAAGATTATTAATAAAACCAAGATTTAGCTCCCCACTATAAAACTTGAACACAGTGTTATGCAAAATTGCGAAATTGTGTCACCGACTATAGACATAAAAAGAAAATTTATTGTCGAAATTTTTGATTGATTATCTCATATTTATTTAAGTACTTCGATTAACCTGACCTATTTATCGCAGATTGGGTACGGAAAATTTCGTTCTTTGCAAACGCTAAACCTATTTTAGTGGTAATGTCTTAATCAAAAAGTAATTGAAGTATTTTCAATACTAATGTTTTATTACTGCCACTTTATTTAGGAGTTGATAAAACTTTGCGTTTTAATTATTATACTATTTTATTTTTGATATTTTCCTAGTTCTACGCAAAATGCTAAGTTAATTTTAAATATAACACACTAAAAAAAACACGTTGTTTTTGTGACCAGTTTTTTTTTTATAAACTATTAAAAGAACTGTTTTATTGAAATGTAGGTGTAAACACAAAGTTTGTCATAAAATTATTACTTTTTACCCATGGCTTATACTAAAACCAAAAGTAAAGCATCACTACTGTTTAATTTAAATATTTAATGCTGTATTATAGATGAAACTAAGTTATTTTCAAAAATTATTTAATTTTTTCCAAAATGCGTGTGGGCCTGGGTCTCCCTGTCCTTCCCGAGTATACGCCACTGCTTTTGCCTTTTTATTTGCCACAAGAATTACTCTTGTCATTATCACAAATTATAGGAGTTAAGAAAACATTTTTAAAAACGCAAACGCAATAACCATAAAAAAAAAGCAAGAAGGCTCTAGATCGAGTAAAACATCAATGTCGAAATATTCCAAAGGTAGATAGGTAACAGTAATATTTATTTATATATTTACAGGCTTTATAGTCCGGGAGTCAGTAACATATTTACATGACCAATTTCCTCCCAAGCGAAAATTGGTAGAATGCATCAGAGGGTTGTTCTATAAAGCTTCGTGAACGCAGCTGCGGTTCCGTCGGGACAACGTGCTGCGGTAGCCTTTTTAATAATGACAAAGCAGTATCAATAACACTTACACACACACACTTTCATTGTCTTTATTTGTTGATTGTTACACAACGTTTCGGTTAGTGATGTATTTCCAACCGTTTTCAAGTGATAACTTGAATGTAGTTTATTAAATTACCGCTTACTTGTAAAATTTAACCGCGTTTATATTTTTCAGCCAACCACCAACTTCATAAGATACTTTAATAAGAAAGGTGGACGTACAGAGACCCTTTAAAATGTTTTATTTTTATCCATTTTTTTGTTTAAAATTTGTTCACTTACTCCATGTTTTTCTTCGCATCTTTTTCCATTTTCATCTACTATACCTTTTTGATAATATCTGTTCTACACTTTCGTAGGAACTAGCAACACAATTTTAGACGTTTAATAAAAGTTTTTACGTGCAAATTATTATTAATATTATGTTTTCCTTGTTAAATAGAATATTTGTAAAGATTCTAGAGTTCTATTAAATATCGTACCATCAAACTCGAAGGTGGTGGTTGGACAAAGCTGGGGTTTAAAATGGATTAAACATGGGGTGTAAGGCTAGTTCGCGTCCGTAGTAGAACACTACACGTGCACCCTGGATAATGCAAAATGAACTGGCACACCGAGTGACTGCCGGTATAAGTGGTCCCCTCTTGCTAGCCAACTTCCTTGGGTGGATGGGCTAGTAAGTGTAAGCTTACTTTCTTGTCTTAGGGATGAAAAATCGTACCTAAAGACAGAAGAACCAGCAAATGGTTAACGGCAGGAGAATGTAAAAGGCAACGGCAAACCACTGCATTAAATATCTTTTAGATATCTCCAGGATATTCATCCGTTTATTTTTTATCATGTTGGAAACTAAAATACATATGGCCTTTAGTCCCAGGCAGATCTTAAGTGGTCAGGAGGTGCGAAGAATCCCCCGGTGTCTGCTAGATAAATTAAAAAAAATTGCGACTTGGAAAGCATTTTCCAACTGTGTCTGAGATAGTCCCTATCATCAGAATAAACATAACCCCTATTAATAATATCCGGTATGCGAATGATACTGTAATACTAGCAGACAGTGCACAAGACCTCCAAAGTCTTCTAAATCAGGTCAATGAAAAAAGCCAAAGACTTAAAAATTAACATCAGCAAAACAAAGTTTATGATTATTAGTCGGAATGATATACCACACATGCAAATACATCTTAATAAAGAAAACATAGAACAAGTCACACAATTTAAATACTGTGACGAATGTTAAGAATGTCTTGGGTCGATCATGTAAGAAATGAGGAGGTACTCCAGAGAGCTGGACTAGCCGATCGAGAATTTTCCGAAAATATTAAGAAGAGAAAAATTGGTTATCTCGACACATATTGCACGGAGAGCGATACCACTTTAACGCCTTATTCTCGAATGTAAAATCAATGGAGGAAGAAGAGGTATAGGTAGAAAAAAATTATCGTAGTTGAGAAAGGTTTGTCAATGGACGGGAATGGGATACTTCCAAGAACTCCAGAATGCGGCAATAAATAGACTTATCTGATGCGAAAACGATGAACGCCCAGGGAGGAATCTGCACGGCACTTTTAAAAGAAGAAACATTCAAAAACCCGACACCCAGGCCTTCATGGACTGTCACAAAGATAGAAAAAAAATAAATTTAAAATTTTCAAAATCCGAAAATATGGCATGACTTTTAAATGACGTTTCATTTAAAAGTCAACATTTTTTAATATTTTTAAAAACAATGGTAATTTAAGCCTAAGCATTTATACATTTTATTGACTCACTCTTTAAATCCTGGGACTATTAATAAAAGTATTTGATGCTAATATTGTCTAGAACTATGCACCAACTTTTATAAAAAAATAAATTTTCTGACAAATTAAAAATAAAAAAGTTTCCCATTTGTTTTACACTGTATAGGTATGATTAATTAACATTTAAACAACTGTTAAAATAGCCATGAATACAAAAAAATGCTTTTACCACTCTTATAATCATAAACGGAAAATTTACCACGACTAGCAATAATACAAAAATTCTTAATCATGATAGACACTATCATAAACCTGCAGTAAAAATATGATTCACATTTAGTTTATTTTTTTGAAAAAATGCTCTTACCTGTCGATTTGTTTTTTTAGTCGCTCTCTTTTCGGAAGTAATATCCCTAGTCGCATTTAATTTTTCCGGAAAAAGTCGGAAAACGAGTTTCTAAGTATTTTGTTTTAACAAATAGCATGAGCGAGAGTGGTTTTAAAATTTTTCCACTTTTGCGAATGCTATTTGTTAAAACTGATTACTTAAAAACGAGTGTTCCAATTTTTCCACAGGAAAAATTAGATGGACGAGGGATATTTGGTAAGATTATTTCCTAAGTTAAGTAAACATTTTATTTTAATGCAACATTTTTTTATTAAAACAATAAGAACAATAATTAATAAGAACAATATAACTTTCAAGCTAGGAAAGGTAATTACTTCAAACTCATTTTAAATTACAATTAATATAAAAATTACAATTATTGTAGGTTACAGGAGTATTGTTAGCCATATCGGTTAAATTGTTTTTAATTATGTTTGTAGTAGCACTATTCCTATGTTGCTGTGAGGAGTGTCAAACGACTAATGCTGATGGCTCGAAGCAAAGTCTATTTTCTGTCTTTTCAAGGAAGCTTCGAAGCTTGTAAATGCTACATTATTTTGGACGGTTCTTAAGGCAGTGATGATATTTGAATTATGTTGACTGTCCATTTGTAGATACGGTTGGATAGACGCAGCTTTAGAATGGCTTGTGATTTTGATGAGTTGCTGCTCGCCTACACCGGCCTTTGCCAGATTAGTAACAGCAGTTGATCGCATAGAATGGTTAAATATTTTAACTTCTGTCGTGTTCATACCTGTTTTTTGGGCTACGTCTTTTGTCCATTTTGACCGTTTATTTCTTCCAACAGAAATGTTTTTAAACCATCCAGTGCTACGATTGGATTGCCATGCTAAATTTGGTGTCAAAAACAATCTATTTGGTGAATATTTAAGACGTTCGTTTGTTTACCAGGGATTTGTACAAACGTACCGGACAAAACTCGGGGATTTTTGAATTAGGAACAAGCCACTTGCTATCGCACAGATTTTTTGCACCACCTTGTGCAGTTTTGCTGAAGACTGTGTTATACTCGATCCTTCCTGAAACAAGGAATACATAATTTGACTTAAATGTCAAAATATATTTTGTAGGGTGATTTTAAAGTAGATGTATGTAACTTTAAATTTTTTTGGAAAAGCAAAAGTAATTTTAGTGGTTATATATCGTTTTTGATTTTTTGATTTTTTTTTACGAAAATAGTACTGCTAGCAAATTTTGGATGCTAAAAAAATGGCAAAACGTGATTTATACAAGGTATTGCAAAAAAGACATTAAAAAATTGCGAAAACAGATTTTACGCCAAGATAAAAAGTATGCGCACAAATTTTGTTTTGATATAAGCGTTTTTTCTGTCAAGTTACAATAAACATTTACAGATTTTGTTGCAAAATTATAAAGCAATATCTGACCTGTTTTGATTCCATAATTATCAATTTCTTCTTTAAAATGTTCTGTTAAGCAACGAGCCGCTTCTCCGCCCCTCCAAGCAAGCTCAACTGCTGCAATAAAGTAAAATTTACGCTGCATCCCGGTTGGGGTTGTCTTGTCCCATAAGGACAACATCTTGTAATAGTCGTCCATATTTAAAGAAGCTAAACTTGTTTTCCTTTTTCTTCATGTTTCTGGAGACTTCTCCTTTTCGCATTTCAAGCGTCTCTAGCTGGCTTAAAGGTAATGTGTAAATTCTTGAAAATATTTTTCCTGCAGTTTTTTGGCAACGATATTCCACATTAATTTTACACACATTTCTTTGTAGTCTTTCCCATTAGCTTTACGCATGTTCCATGCCCAGTCCTTGAGGATTAAATTTAGCTCGCCTGTAGTTGTTGTCTGGAGTAATTGGTAATTTTTTGCTTGGCAAAATTCCATAAATTGCTTTCAGATCGATGTGTGACTTCTCTGAATATTTAGTGGAACACTATTTTCAACAGCCGCATTAATTTTACTTTCGGAAACACTTCCAAACCGATTCATTTTGAGTTTTAGTTGAAAAATTAATAATTCTTTCGTGTGGTTTGCGAGATATTTAATTACAAAACTTTACTTAAAAAGTAAACAGTTTATTATTAACAATAATAAAATTTCTTTAATACATGTGGATAATTTAGGGTAAGGCTTTTGGTCCTTTGAAAATCGATCCTACATGTCAAATTTTTAAACTTTAAAATAAATTCTAATGTTTTTTATGACTCCACTCTGTATAGTTAAAAGTCACATTTGATAACGTAAAATGTTATTACGAATTAAATAGGGTTCTATAAAATTTTTAAAAAGAGGCATCCTAAAGGATCGTTATAGTATCTCACGTTTAGGATGCTGACATTAAAAATGTTATAGAACCTTTTTTATTTGCATTACATTTTACGTTATTATATGTAATTTTTAACTACAGAAAGTGTTTCATAAAGAAGTTTAGATATTTTTTCGAAATGCCGAAATTTGGGTAATCGATTGGCGAGGGTTAAAATTTCCTTGAACCAAATTTTTAGCTAGTATTGGAGAAATATTATCAATGTAACAAAACAAGTTATACTTTATTAGTAAAATTTTGATATTTAATATCTCACAAACGATATGAAAGCAAAATTTGAAATTAAACAGTTATCAATAACTTGATGTGCGCTTTAAAAAAACTTTTAAAAAATTTTGGGTTCAGACTTAAAATCATTAACGATAACGTCATATCTTGAATTTAGGACATATTGTGTAAATATTTTTTTGCAGAAACGCGACTAAAAATAATAATCGACGGGTCCGATCATTTTTTTCAAAAAATAACTTGTTTTTGATTCATTTCATTTATTCTAATTTAGAGACTAGCACTGTAGATATATTTCTATTTCTTTTTACGCTTATGGTTTAATCAAAATAAATAAAGTAAAATTTATCACTCCAATTCCAGTAGAATCCGAAATCGAATTTAAACAAAGTTAGTTATTTTCTATCTGCTTCGGCGGTGCCGTTACGGTAAATTCCTTTTGACACGACAATCACGAAAACCGCTGCGGTAGTCTTAGACGAATATCGCCTCCCGATTCAATTTTCTACAGATGGTATCACTAACATTGTTATTTCTAATAATATTGCTTAGATGATTTAGAAATTCCAACGTTCTGTTCCCGCATTTTTAAAAGAGTAAAATAGTAATTTTTGTTTAGTTTAGGTTAGATGATTTAATATATTTTCCAAGATAAAATACATTGATAACCCTTATTTTTGCACCAAAAATATTTTTACTAATAATGCTGAAGGTTGTAAGAGATTAGGTATTATTGGCAACATATTTTAATGAATAAATATGCATAGTTGTCTAAATAAATATGCCCCATTCCATTTGAGTAATAAGCGGAATTGACTTATAAAGGGTGTTCCAAAAGCAATAGGACACAGAGCAACAGCAGATTTCTTAGGTCAAAATAATGCAATTAACGTAAACTTGCCTTATTCTAAATTTGATAGTAACTAAGATACAAGGTGTCAAACTTTTAATTTTGCTTTCGTTTTTTCGTAATAATTTCTTAACTAAATGACATAGCGATACAAAATTGGAGATTTGGTGGTTCTTTAAGGCGAGCAATCCAAATTTGTCCATACTTTTGAAATTGCTCATAGAGGGCGCTAGCTACGGCCTACCCCACTTGTTTTAAATGCCATAACTAGTATATTGACCTGTTTATTAAAAAAGAAGTTACTAAAATTCCCTCTGCGTCAAAAATATATACCTCATTTAGGTCTTTAGGAGCAACTGTTTTTGAGATTAACGCACTTTAAGGGACCCCGCTATTTTCCTATGGAAAATGCCCAAGTAACATAAGATAATTTTTTATATCATTTTCTTCTTTATAAAATTTTTATATAGGCGTCCAGAGACTTTTAATATATTTAGAAAGTGTTTGCTTACACTAAATAGTTTTTTAAGCCATATGGCTTTTTAATATAGTTGTAAGAACTTTCTTAAAGCTAATTAATAAATCTTTTATATATTTGCTTTAATAAGCCTCTATAAAAGTCACAACCACAGAGTTTTCAGCGTTTTATCTGCATAATTGCTTTATAAGCTATTATATAAAGCACAAATAAAACCATTAAAACGTCAATTATGCCATTAATTTAAACCTTTTTATAAAACCCTTATGGAGTAATTTGCGTATGTTTATCCCAATGCTTTATAATTAGCGCAATTAAAAAGGTTCTTTTAAATGCTTTGTTGATGTGTATTTTATAATCATACTTTCTAAGAAAACATGCTTTATTACTGGGATATTGTAGTTATTTAAAAGGTTCTTTAAAGCAATCAGCAACGAAATAAAATTGCTACAAAGCAGACATACCCAGCGGCAAGTCATTCGACTATTTTGTCTGTGTTTTCTAAGCTAAGCTAAACTTATTGAAACTGACGATGACGAAAAACGGGAAAACTTGAAAACTGGCTATTGGAATTGGAAAATATAATCCTAAACTATGACGTGCCATTAAAAGAAGTCGGTACACCTACTGAAAGTAAAAAAAAATATTTTTTATTAAAGAGATACGAAAATGGGCTTCGATGTTTCAGGTTAGCTATATGTTCTTAAAGCACTAAATAGCTATGTTAAATAACAGGCTACCAAACATTTTGCCGGCAGTTCCTCGGACACTGCTTAGCACTCCACGTAAAGTATTCGTTGCCGGCCTTTTGGGAGTTATTAATTACACGTCAGCCTTATCGGCGATGAGATTGCAGTTTGCACAGGCTATTTAGATAAGAAAAATGTATAAAGAATTTTTTAAGACAATTAGGCCGAAACGACAAAAACGTTATATCTACAGAAATAGTTAAAATTATTAAATAAGAAGGTACTGCATGGAGAATAAATCTTAAAATAAATAAAATCATCAAACGTGCAAATAGCCATTGACTGTTTAATAACGCAATAGTATGTTGTAGTATCCTTATAGAGCCAAAAGAGATATAACACGGTCCTACTAATTCTTTTATAAAGCTGTTATAAAGCAAACCCTTAAAAAATAGCTTTTAATAGGCCGTTTAATAGAATATTTCGCAACCATTTCCATTCTGACCTGTTCGCACGTCGCCATTTAATTTTTCTCAGGATGTTAGGGCCGCCATTGTTGCATAAAGCAATTAAATTGCGTATTATTCCTTTCATGTGTAGCTAGTTTGTGTTTTAATAATTTTTTCGGGATTAAAGTATGAAAATTTAACATCTAGTAACATTTTAAAGGTTAAAAATAAAAAAAAAACATAAGCAAGAAATTTTTGATATAATTTCTTTCAATCCAATTTTTAATTATTTTTAAGGTGCTTTGATAAATTTGGAGCTAAAACTATACATTATATCAGAAAAAAATCCATCGCAAGTGAATTTAACATTCTACATATGCGAAAATTTCCTAAAATGAGTTATTTATTTTAGGTGTAATATATACGTATATCGTAGATTAGTCTGCATTTGTTTCCAGTCGTGTTCAATAATATAAGATTATGAAAAGAATCGGCTGTGGCGACAACCATAAAATACCTTTTAAAAAACATTTTTCCAAGTTTACTTATGCAACTGAAATAATGTATTTATTCAGCAAATTGCTGTTAGCTTGCTGCCGGCTAGTGAAAAATATGCATGACTGACAAGCTGTTTAATCCAATATGTAGCTATCTAGTGACATTGTTAGAGTATCTATAAAGTAATCATATATCCGTTTTATTACTGATAAATTTCATACCATAATAAACATTATTTATAATGGCAAATTATAACGCCTTAATATATTAGCTGTATAAAGTGCGCCTATTTTGGGTATATAAGCACTGATGTTAGGTTTGAGAGAACGTTGTATAGAACAAATAATAAAACATTGGGCTGGATTATTTAGTGATGTAGCGGTTCTCTCAGCTTTTAAAAAGCAAGTTGTGTTACTTGGGTGGGTTTTGTATGTAGGTACATATTTTAGTAGAAATCCAAGAGTCCTTTGAAAAACAAGCGAGTTAATGATAAACTTTGGCCAAAGGATAATAACATATTTTAAAAATATTACTGGCACCTTATAAATTTGACGTTTCGTTGCCATTATTGTTACGGTGCTGTTGTGGTTAGTTGTGGAACTTTTGATTTAAGATAGCTTTTACTGATGTTTATGTACATATTGTACATCACCAAAATCCTGGTTTTATCAGGACAGAGCTCTACCCCATTACACAATTCAGGCTAGTAATTAATTAAATCAAATATTGCAAAATAGGTGGATTTGTCAAGATGATCGGCTCAATTGGCCTGCTTGTTCGCCATGTTTAACTCCAATCGAGTTTTGTTCGTGAGGGCTAATAAAGAAAAAAGTTATGGCCACTGCGCCTACAACTCTAGATAACATGAGAGATCGAACCAATGCTGCTTGCCCATTGATTACGTGCAGCACGTGACATCCAAATGTCATTATGTCGTTCCTGGATCAATAACAATGGCCATGGTTTCTGTTCGTCCTCGGTCGTGTGGACATGTCGGAAGGGAGCTCGTAAAGTTCTCACGTGGAAACGTGCAAGGCGGATGTAGAAGTTATGTTGGGGCTCCGAGGAAGGTAGAAAACTCCTTTTTCTGGAGCTAGGTGCTGTAAGCGAAGACTCCTATATCCTGGCGCTTTTTTGTTTTAGTGTTGTGTTCAATTTGTTTTCCAATGGCGGAAAATGGATGTCAATTTGTGCCTTTCATCGATATAAAGTGTATACTGGTCGGAATTTCTGGGGGCTACAGAGATCGACTAACCAGATTTTACACCCTCAAAGCTCGGGAAAGCTTATGTTGCGACATCGCGGCGTGTGACTGAAAGGGAGTGCGGATTAAACGGCGCTGGAATTAAAAAAGGTTGGCAGTCAAGGCCCTAATTAGAATAAATAAACAAACAACAACAATGGCCGTTTTAGCTTTTAGTTAGCGGACTTGGTTGTTGCTTTGATATATTCGCAAGCTTTTTCTTAGATGTTCCTTATTGCCCGGGTCATATTTTACTTGGATTTTTCTTTAAAAAGGGTTAGTTTTTTAAGGTAAGGTGATTATTGTCTAATTATGCCGTGATTAATTTAAAACACCGGTGTTTAATGTATGGTGCTTCATTTTGTTGCTTCCACATTATACAACTAAGTAAAAAGTCAATTTGATACAATTTTAAAGCCTTTTTTAACCACAAGGATTTCATGGTGTTTGACACGTTTGACACAAAACACGAAAAACTGGTGACGTCACGCTCACATGCTCCATTAGTGACACCTACAATGTTAGAGCGGGTACGATATTCATTTAAAGAAAGAGCAGAAAAGTGTTTGGAATTTAAAGGATCATTTTAAACAAATTCTTAGACAGAACGGACAATAAATAATTTAAAAATAAGTTGTAAGTATTTTTTTTATTGTACTTACTAATATGATTGGTCATATTTTCACTACTAGTAGACCAATTAAATTTTGTTTTGCACACAAACCTAGTTATTTCCGTGGATCCGTATTTAAAAAATAAAATGCATATAATTTTATTTAAAAGTCTAAGTTATCCGCCACCCCTCAAAAGGGGATGAAGGGAAAATGTTAAAAATAACTTAAAATATGTCTTTATGAAAAAATTGAAACCGTTTTCGACATAACTCTTTCAGTACCTAGGAGACCGTAACCATCCTTATATTCGTGTCGAGCGACCTTAAAAACCCCCGGGGTAACGAGTTTCGGTTAAAATTTTATTAAATTTCCAAAAAGCTATAGGAGACGACGTAGTAATCGGTCATCCTGGTCATTGGGTACCTCTAAGATCATTGTCGATGTCATATTCGTATTAGGCGACCCCAAAAAATCCCCGACTAGTAAAATTGATCCGATTTTCCTCAATATTCTCCCAGTTATAGTTTTTTTATTTTTAGCTCTTTTGGATGCACTTTTAAAAATGCATTTTTCGTATGCACCAATTAAATTTAAATTACTTCTTAATCGCATAGGGTCACAAAGTTTTTAGACGCTCCCACCAATGGAATGCAACAAATCGCATCTTGATCCACCTTACTGCACAAAACTCAAAGGTAAGGCTTTATTATTTATTTCCTCAACATTGCTACATTATAGTTATTAAGGTATCAAGGGTATTATAAGGATAATAACGCTTGAGGTCGATGATGTATTTTTGGCCCTCGGGATATACGTTGACCGAAAGCGTTATTATCCTTAATACCCGTGGTGCCTTCAACGTTTAATGTCCGACTAAATATTCTTTATGTGAGAAAAATTTGACTGAATTTTGAATGTATTAGTTTAAACCAAATCAAGTACTAGCATTTACCTGAAAAAATGGTGGAAACGTAATTGTGGTAACCATGGTTGTAAGTTATTTGTCAATAAGACAGCACATAAAAAATAATTTTGCGATTGAGGCATAAAAATGTCCAAGTAGTGGAAAATACCCATCTCCAAGATATTTTAGTGAAAGCTGCTAAAGCTGAGCATGCGCTTGTGTCAGCAAAACTAGGCGGATTTACGAGAAAGAATATTTCCATTTTGAGGCTCTGACGGAACACTCGTGGACCGTGTGGACGAAACCGTTTTGATGGCTTATTTTCAAGATTTGTCAGAGTCATATTCTCAAATTCCTTTGGACAAAGTTTTCAATGTTACGTAAAGAATTAATAGTTCATAAGAAGTAATGAAAAGTTGATTTCTCTGCAACAGTTCCTAAAGCAACTTGGGAGAAATTATCAGCCTAAAAAGTCGAAGGTTCTGACTCGCGAACAAGTTATAACTTTTTTGAAAGAAGCGCCGACTGAAAAATATTTGGCAGATAAAGTTGCATTAGTGATAGGTGTATTCGGAGCTTGTAGAAGAGACGAGCTTGTGAAAATAAAGTTTTCCGATGTGCGTGATATGGGTCAGCATATATTTATTGACATTCCACAAAGTAAAAATGGGCAAGCAAGAAGCTTTTGGTTATTAAAGACAGTGAAATGTGCGCAACAAAGTTAATTCGGGACTATGTGTGTCTTTGCTACCTAAAAGTGCACCTATTGATAGGTGTTTTTTTGTGCTATCGTGATGAACGATGCACTGTGCAGCCTATTGGTAAAAATACATTTGGAAATATACCCTTTAAGATTGCTACATATTTGGGTTTACCTGATGCTAAGGCGTAACAGGTCATTGTTTAAGACGTACAGCGGCAACAATTCATTCTGATGCGGGAGTGTTCCGAGAGCTTAATGAGGTTAGGAGGCTGGATGAGTTCTTCGGTAGCACGAGGGTAATGCTTCCCTTGTAGTTGAAAGTATTTATAACAAGTAACCGTATAATGGGGATTTTATGTAGTTTGAAAAGTATTTTTACTTTAAAATAACATAGCAATTGTGGTGGGGAAAATGGAAATTTTTTTTTGGATTTTCCTGGGTCAGTTTGAAATTAGATATTCGTTTTACTTTAACATAATAATTTTTTTTAAAATGATAAGTATTTTTAGGGGTAAGTATGCCTTCAAGATTTCGAATTCGAAATGTTAAATGAGTGGATAATTTATTGTTTATTTATTGCGGTAAACTTTGTAACCTCCTTTGGGCGCGTGTATTTGTTTAAATAGCCAGTTTCCTAGGAAATTAATTTTTCGGTATGCGATTTGAACTGTTCGAACATAATTAGTATTAAACTTTGTTTACATAATAATATACCAGTCGGACATTAAATTATTTAATTATATAAAGACATTGACAGGTATGTCAGATTTGTTCTATGTTTTTGTGCTTCCTGTATAAAATATTAAATTTTTAATACCGCAAACCTTATTCTTATTATTAATAAGGGTTGTTTTTTCTTACAAAAAATAACATTTTTGTATTTGGTGTAAACCCCATTCTTAAACATACTGCATTAAAAGCCGTTTTAAACATAATTTTAAATTTTATTTTATTTATGTCGACGAGAATGCAATTTAGAATTAAAATAACTTAAAAAACACCTTTTATGTATCATGTTTTATTAAAAGCTATTTTAAATTTCTTATCGTCAACTCTGCCTTAAAAATGTTAACACCTAATTAAAATTTTTCCTTTGTCTGGTTCGTGGCTTTAACAAGGGTGGCTATCATTCCGATAAACGTAAAATGGTCAATAAATTTAAACTTAACGGCCTGTTCATGTTTAGAAACCGTAAGAAGGTTTCCTCCCATTTTTCCTGAACGCGGCAGTATGATAACAATAATCTGAATTGCTTTCGGTCACATTTTCTACTTTACCTTGCAATTTTAAGGTTTTTAAGGCGGTTTAAAATAAAATAAATATAAGTTAAGTTTTTTTAACACTACATAAGAAATACATTGATTTTTCGGGTATTAGGTTTATTTTTTACTTCTGCATTATTTCACCTAAATGGGTGTCAGCGGAAATAGCATAACAACTTTCACCATAACCACTAACTAAAATGGCTTTCTATGACTTTTAAAACTATATTAAAAACCTTTACTTCCTGATACAATCTCGAATATTTTGCTTTTTAAATAACCGACTAAGTTATTCGACTTATTTCTTACTAAAAACGTTCTCTCACTTTGTGAGAGAACGTTTTTAGTAAGAAATTGATAAAACTCAAATTTCCTTGTTATTCCATCACAGTTTTTATTTGCTATTTAGCCTGACTGTAGTTTGAACATAATGTGACATTTTCCAACGCAATAACCTATGACAAGGGAAAGAACGAATGTATGTGTTACCATGTTTTTACGGTGGGTTTTTTTTTTTTACAAATGTTAGGCCTTAATATCATTGTTGAATATATTCTACTATAATAAATGATGTGATTCGAGTTGAAATCTGCCACCTATTTAAAAGATTTCATTATTACTTTTATTATGCTAATAAATTTCTGAGCTAATTCATTCAAAAACTAAGAAAAGTAAAAAAATACACTGGAAAGTTTTAAAATTTGTAAACACAATGAAAGTAATTATGTAAATATTTTAAACCAAAAAAATTCACCATTATTTAGTCTCTTCAACCCACATTGATATATTTATTATAAGAAGAAACATTTTAATTCTCTTTATAATATGTGATTACAAAATCTAATATGAAAAAATTTAAAGTATGCCTGAAGAAAGTCATGATAAAATAAGATATAAATGTGTTTTTTATTAATTTTACTTTTTATTTAATATATAACTTTATGACAAAAATGTTCTTAAATATTTGAGAAAAAAGTTGTGCCTATTTAAGATAGGCAAAAAGTACTTTTCCTTACATTACCTTTTTTTTTTCACTGGTCTTATCCCTATGGCTGGCCATATATTGTAGAAAAAGAAATACACTTTGTTACTAATGTTTTAGACGCATCACTTTCAACTAAAAATTTAGTATTACTAATTTGGTTTTACTATAGACGCCCAGATCCTTTGTATACATACCTTTTTCCACAATAAAATTTTATTGAAATATATATTTTTTTAAATTATAAATTTTTTCAAATTCT
>JAHBCN010004827.1:60459-84785 GCA_019359885.1 Listronotus oregonensis | reverse complement strand
ATAACTATCAAGACCCCAAAAAAAAAGTGGTTTTGTGAGCGGAACTGAGAGACATTGGTTTATATAAGTTTTTTAGAACGAGTGTTATCCCATGAACATTAAAATTGTAATTAACCCTGTCCCCCGGGGAAAATGGGGGCTTTCCAGGTTTAAATTTTGTGGAAAAAAAAAGAATTTCAACGGTAATTCCTTTACTGGTAAACACTGCATTTCTCTCAATAGATCCCTGTTTGGAGTCAATCTAGGCCCTAAGAATGATTTTCATAGCCCTATTTTGCAATTTTTGAAGGCGAGAAATTTCTTTTTTGATTTAAAAGAAATAGAATGGTGGAGCAATAGTTAAAATGTGGAAGTATGATCGTGTTAAATATAATTTTTCGTTCCACCTTGTCAGATATCCCCAGGCAGCGTCAAATAATTCATTAAAATGCTATGATCCCAATGACATGATTCCATGATTTTTAAACTTTAAATTCCTATCCAATTAAAACCCCCTAAATATTTAAAATTTTCAATTTTTCAATGGAATCGTTACCCACCTTGATGTCAACATTTAGGTTGCAAAAATGTCTGTAATAGGCTTCCTTACCCAAAATCATATATTTAGTTTTGTTTCATTTATTTTTAAATATTCTTATTGCACCATCTGAACGTTTTCCAAAGGTTTCATTCAACACCCCTCACAATATCAAAAGTTGCAGATGCGAAAAAAAAAAGTATACCGTCAGCAAACAGGTGAGCAGGTTTCCATACATGAAACAATATCATTAATATATATGATGAAAAGTAAAGGTCCAAGAATACTCCCCTGCGGCACGCCTTAAAGTCTACTGATAAATCATCAGATAAAATATTTTTATTTTTAAGTTTTGTTTTCTGTTCTTTAAAAAATTTCTGAAACCACTTCAAAACGGTGCCCTTTAAACCTATAACATGCCAGTTTCTTAATTAAACGCTATCTATTGACTGTCTCAAACGCCGACTCAAATAAAAGAAATACTGCTCCAATTGCCAAATTTTTATCAAGTTTTCCCCAGTCCTCCAGCACCCAAGTTATATGTCGGGCCGAGGAGACAGATTTTTTTTAAAAAACCCTTTTTAATTACTCTGGAAAATAACTTTATTTTCAATTTTCCTCAAAAATATAACAAATTTTATTTTGACGGAAATTCGACTTTCCAACAACGGGAATTAAAACAGAAGTGTTTAAAACAATACAATTCACTTATATTTATAACATATTCTTACCCTAATATAGTATAAAGGTGTCTATTGTCTAGCTCAGCAATTATGGAGATGTAACTCCTCCACCCTTAGAAGTGCATATAAACTTTTTAAAGTTTGTATGACCTAAATAATAATTGTATTATCAGTAACTTTCTTTTCTTTTTTAAGTTTTACATATAATAAGGGCCATAAATATTTAAATAATTAATCTAATTAAAATTATTGTTAAAATTATGTAAAGTAAAACTGTCAAAAACTTGTTTATTAAAATATATTTGTTTGGTTAACAATTTTGAGTTTTCTTGTTTTTGTATATTAATTTCTTTTTTGTAAATCATTTAATTTATCAAAATTAATATTTTTAAATTGACCAGTTTTACTTTTTTATAGAAAGTTTGATTTTTTTCGGTTATATCAATATCCGGCAAAGGGATGTTTTGATAGAGCAACTTAGATTTTTTTTATAGGCACTAATAAAGTTATATCGCCTAATTTTAGGTTACATAGTGAATTTATTTCCAATAAGTAAGTTCCATTAAATAAAATACTATTTTGCTGGTTTCCACAAGTCTCAACCCCTACTAGGTCATTTTTGAGACTAAAATCAAATTTATTGTCATCAATATTTTGAAGTTGCATTTTATCGATATCAATTAGTACAGTATTACAATCATAAGTTTTATGCTGATACCTTAAAAGTTGCACTTCACAAGGAGTGTTATTAAAAGAGTTTTCGTAATGTATGTTTTTACACAGGTAATCTTTATAAGATACACGTTTACAAGGTTGATTTGAGTAACCAAAATTTTTGTTATTAATCAATAAATATTAAAAAGTTGGTATTATTATTTTATAATGATTTTTATGTTTTACTGGTAATGAAAAGAGTTGAAAAATTTCATAATTTTCTTTTTCTACTAAAGGTATCTCTATTAGAAAATATACTTGCTTGTCTTTAATGTAGCTTTTTAATTCCAGTGAGTTTTCTAACTGTTGGAAATTTTCTAAAACTGGTTCAAATGGAAGTTTCTGTAGAGTTAAATTTTTATTAATTGACTGTAATTCGTTTAAAAGCATATTAGAATGTATTATGCTACTGTGAAAAGAATTCAATTTAGCAAAAGTAATAGCATTTTCAATATTTTCTAGAATATCGTAAATACCTTGATAAAACATTGTTATTTGAGAAAATACCATGTGGATTCTAAAAAATTCAAAAAGATTGGTTTCCTCAAGTTTCTATTATTTGATTAACTCGTGACTCTAATATTACTTGATTATGAGACACATTTTTGACAGTTTCTTTGAACTTATTAATAGAGGTACTTAAGAGTGTCATTTGTTTGTCTAAACTGAATTTCATGTCATGTTGGTTTTGTTTTAACAAATTGATATTTTGATCAATACGTTCAGCGTTGTTTTGATCTAAATTACCTGTAATTGTGTTAATTATGCTACCTAAGGCATTAATCAAGGCACGTTTTTTACGAGGTTTCATTGGAAGAATTTGTGATATTTGATTAGTTATTTTTTGTTTTAAGTTATCAGCTAGAGTAAACGAGTTGTGAAATTCTATTTTATATTTATCAAATTTGTTAAGATTAGCTCTAAGAGAGTCATACTTATAATTGATATCTGAAAATTCTTGAATTAAGTTATTTAGGTCAAATATTTGTATAAAAGTCCAATGATTTATTAACCTTTGGGCAGTACCAATTTTGTAGGGTAGTATACCGGGGTAATTATTTAAGTCGTGGTATCTTTAGTCGTTTCCTTGGACGAGGACGAAGGGCCATCTGTAACAAGGGGCTTTTTCAATTCTTTTGTATGAATAATTTCGGTTGTATCTGGTATTTTAAGGTTTTAATTTTTACTCGATTATGTTCAAGTTTTTTCAATAATTTCGTAAGGGCCTGAAAATTTAGGTTTATTTTTATTTCTTTGAAATGTTTTCTTACAAACTTTTTGATTTAATTTAAATTCGAAAGGTTCGTTGCCTTTGGTATTTGTTTTTGCTAAAACTTTTTCTTTACTTGTTTCGGTTTTATTTTTTACGTTTTCATAAACAGAGTCAAGTTTATCTTTATGAGAAGTTACATAATCGGAGTAGAATGTTGTGGGATTTAGCGGATCCCTAGAATTTGTGTGACCTAGGACAAGTTCATGGGGCGTATACTTTGTAACGCTATGAACAGTACTATTGTATGCGATTATTGCATATGGCATTAATTCAGTTACAGATTTATTTTTATCTTTTGTTTAAGAATTCTTAATTTCAATTAATGTAGAGTGGAAACGTTCAACAGGGAGTTAGATTCGTGATGTCTTGGTGGTAAAATGAATATTTATTTTTTGAGCTTTGAGTAATTCTTTTAGAAGTTCACTATTAAATTCACCTGCATTGTCGCACGTAATTGTTTCTGGGCAACCATAAAATGAGAAGAAATTTATTAATTTGTCACAAACCGATTTTGCATTTTTATCGTAAGGGTAGGCCTGTCCAAATTTTGAAAATTTTTCAAATATAGTTAAGAAATTTTGAGTTTCAAAGGTAAATGTATCCATGTGGATCATTTGAAATGGTTTACAGGGGGTGTCTGTTTTTGTAAGAGGAATATAAGATTTTAGTCTACTATATTTTGCAGTTTGGCATATAGTACAGTCATTAATGTATCGATTTATGTCATTTTTCATTTTTGGCCAATAATATAATAATTTTAACCGTTCATAAGTTTCCGTTATACCTCTATGATTTGTTTTACTTTCATGTTGGTGTTTAATTAGCATAATTTTTTCTTCCTGTTCGCTTATATTGTTAACTAATTTGGTGCATAAAATAATTTTGGGGTTTGTAAAATATTTATTATAGACGTTTGTGAATATACTGACTAGTTCTTTACTATCAAAATACACATAACATGTTTTTTCAGAATTCATGTATTCTTTAATAAAGTTTTTTATTATTTCTGGGTTTTCTGGCAGGTCTACGTGATTAATGTATTTTTTTCAAATTTCTCTGTTTTTAATTTTATGTCAGGGTAAGGTGATTTTTTAATTAAGTATTGTAATGCTTTATTGTTTATTATTTCGTCTAAAATGTTTAGGTTTGCATTGCCTGAATCAGCCTGATTACTATGAACTGTAGAGTCAGAGGTCTTTTCTGGGGTTATTTGGATGTCAGAGATAATATTAATTTTTTGCTTACTGCATCCTGGCTTTGCTAATGAATCGCTATTGTTTGTTTTATCGTCTTTTTCTTGAATTGGATTTTCAGCAAGGTCTCGTAAATATTCTAGGATTTCAAAATTTGAATCACCGGGGTTATTAATTACTGATTCGTTTTCATAAATATTTATTTGTATACGAGATAAAGCGTCAGCGTTTAAATTTTGGCTACCTTTTTTGTATATTATTTGGTAATCATACTCTTCTAAACGTAATCGCCATCTCATTAATTTTGAATTTGCTTCTCCTTTTAAATTCATGATCCAAACAAGGGGTCGATGATCTAAATAAATATAAAATTTGCGACCGAATAAATAAGGTCTAAAGTACTTACAAGAACATATTATCGCGAGGAGTTCTTTTTCAATAACCGAATATCGAGTTTCTGATTGGTTTAGAGTACGTGAGGCGTAAGCCACTGGTTTGTCATTAGGTATAGGGCCTTGTGATAATACTGCACCTATAGCATAATTACTTGCGTCTGTAGTTAACACAAAAGGTTTAGAAAAATCTGGGTATTGTAGAATCGGGGCGTTAATTAAAAGTTGTTTACAATGATTAAAAGCATTAACAAATTCAGGAGTATGTTCAATTTTAACATCTTTTTTCAAACATCGAGTCAAAGGTTTGGTAATTTTAGCAAAATCTTTTATGAATCTGCGATAATAGCCTACAAGACCGAGAAAAGATTTAATTTCTTTAGGGGTCTTTGGGATCGGATAATTTTTGACTGCGTGTATTTTGTCGGGATTAGGTCGAACACCTTCGTTACTTACGACATGACCTAGATATTGAACTTCTTTTTTAGAAATTCCGACTTATCGAGTTGAATTTTAAAATTGGAGTCTCGTAATCTATCAAAAACTTTTCTTAATTTTTCGATATGTTCCTGTAAACTTGTGCTGAAAACTATAACGTCATCGAGATACACAAAACAAATTTCGTTCTGTAATCCACGTAAAATGTTATTCATTACTCGTTGAAAGGTTGCGGGAGCATTTTTTAACCCGAAGGGCATTCTAAGAAATTCATAGTGCCCTCTATCTGTGGTAAAAGCTGTTTTGGGAATATCTTCCTCTTTCATTTGAATTTGATAAAATCCGTTGGCCAAATCTAGGGTTGTGAAATATTGAGCTTTGCCTAACTTATCTAGAATTTCTGTTATATTCGGTAAGGGAAATTTATCATCGATCGTGTTTTTATTTATATTGCAAAAGTCAATGCACATGCGCCATTTTTGTTTGCCTGATTGGTCTAGCTTCTTTGGTACAATCCAAATGGGTGATGACCAAGGTGAATTTGAGTCCCTAATGATATTTTGAGATAAAAGTTTGGAAATTTGATTGTTAACTTCTTTTTTATGTACTTCCGGATAGCGATATGATTTTGTGTAGATAGGTGTCTCGTTAGTCATTTTAATTTCATGTTTTACAGCATTACTAAAAGTTAAGGGTACATCTTCGGAATGAAAGATGTCTCTATATTCAAAAGATAATTTACGTATCTATTCTTTTTCTTCCCGATTGCAATGGTCGAGTCTTAAATTTTTAAGATTAGCTTTTAGTTTATTATCTAAGTTGCGATTAATTATTTTTTCTTGATATACGGGGTAGTCAATAAAGTTCATTTCATTTACATTAAGGGGTTCAACTTCAAAATAATCTGTAAAAGTAATTTTGATTGGATTTTCTTTTGGATTTAGTGCTGTGGTAAAAGTTAAATTATTTTCTATTTTTACTAAACATTCTGGAATTTCGATGCTATCTAAATTTTGATAAGGAAGAATGCCAAATCCATTTGATAAATTTACTGGAATTTTTATTTTTTGAATAGTTCTTGGAGGGATAATATATGTAAAATTATTTTTAATAAAATTAGGGGTAAATTTTTTGTCAAATTCCTGACAAATCGGGTTTTGGGTTTTAAGCAACTTTAACATAGAATCATTAAAATCTAGACTTGCATTTAATTGTTTTATAAGATCTAAGCCAATTAGTCCGTCAAATTTATTTAAAAAATTAAATAAATAAAATTTGTGTATACCAGATGTGCACAAAGTTGGAAATATTGGTAAAGAAGCTACTTCGTTATGAAAAGATGTTGCGTAAGCAGTTTGAACTTGAAATAATTCTGACTGTATTAAATTTGGAAAATTTTGATAAGCTATTTCAGGTTTAATAAAACTTCTTGTACTTCCTGAGTCTAATAAAAATTTAGCGTTTAATTCGGGAATAAAAATAAAAGATAATTGGTTATTATTACTGTTTAAATAAATTATGTTGTATTCAGTTTCTGGCTCGTTAGTTTAAAATTTTCTTGTTCGATAGAGTTATTTGGTATATTGGAGTCGTTTAGGTTAGCTGAATAACCTACGTTTGGGTTTAGGTTAGCTGAATAACCTACATTTGGGTTTAGGTTAGCTGAATAACCTACATTTGGGTTTAGGTTAGCTGAATAACCTACATTTGGGTCATATTCATAGGTTTGATCATATGCTACATAAGGGTTTTCGTATTCCAATGAATATTCGGAATAGTCGCTAATATTATCAAAATTTTCAAAAGAAGGGTTGTAATTTTCATTTAAGGGAGTTTCTAATTGTTCATTTTGGCTAAGAACTTCTTGATTATAAAGTTCTTGAGATATAAATTTTTTCTTTTGAGCTTGACTTAGAGAGTTATTTAAGACTGTATTGCCCGAACTTGTATCCATAGGTTCTGGTTTTGGTAAATTAGTTCTACGTGACATTTGCCCAAAATTATTATTAAAAGCTGGTCTAAAATTTTGATTAGAAGGAAATCATTTGAAAAATTTGGCGGATTATTAAAATAATTTGGTCGTTGCTGATTAAAGAAAGGGTTTTGTTGCGGAAAATTATTTTGGGGTAAATTTGCAAAAGGTCTTACAAAATTATGATTGTGTGGTCTAAAATTAGGTGTATTATTAAATTGTCTATATGGGTTATAAGTAATTGGACTATATATGTGCCTATTTTGCGAAAAATTACAATTTGGTTTTGCGTTTTTAATATTTGGTATCGGTGGTCTAATATTAGAGCCTTGAGCGTTATTTTTTAAAAATAAACAAAATTTTCTTCTCTCTTACACATGACATAGCTTTTTCTAAAGTATCTGGTGATTTAAGTCTTACTATTAACTGTAAATTATATGGAAGGCCATTTATAAAAGTTTTTAATGCACATTCTTCGTAATGTTTTATTTTGACTAGTTTTGAAGCATGCGGCTCGTTAGTTGCATTTAATTTTGCAAAAAGTAAACTTCTGGAATCTTGGATTCTCATTCCAAAAATTAAAGGAGGTTCATTTTTAAGTGGTTTTAAATTTAATAAATCTTGTATCAAACAATCAATTGATCTCTGATCTGAGAAAGTTAAAACTAACACTTCTTTAATAAGTGCCCAACTGTTTAATTCTGTTCTAGAAACTATTAATTCTGCAGCTCTTCCAGTTAATTTACTTAAAATTGTATCGAATAAACAAATATTAATGGGGTTTGCTGCATTTGTTCTGTCTTGGAAAGCCACTAGCAAATTTTCAACTGCTGTTATAAAGCTATGTAATAATTTTGGATTTCCATCAAAATGTGGAACATTGTCTGATTGGTATCTTAAAAGTTGATAATTTACTTCTGGCATTACGGCCTGTTCAATAGATAGTGTGTTTAATGAATCAATAAGGTTGTCTAAATTAAACTCGTTAATTAGATCAATTTTGAAACAAAAATTATTTCAACCTTATAAATTCAGAAAAAATGTAAAATATACACTTAAAATAATAATAGTAGGTATTTGCAAAAACAATTTACTTAAAGTTATGAGCTGTATTGTTTGTGCAAATATTGTAAAATAAAATGCTTAACTTACAATAAAACTAGAAGAAAAACGTTCATTTGAGATGTCTTGATGTTTCTTGATTTTTCTTGATTTTTCTTAAACTAGCTGGTTAGGCGATGTTTGTCCTTCCCAGGTTCCTCAGGTTCAGCGATGCTTGTCCAAACCCTTGGCTGGAATCCAATCGATATGCCCTCGGTTGAATCTCCAGGACTCCTGTTTTTCTATTGCTGGGTTGAATTTCGTCAATGGATCGGATCGGCGATGAATTCTTCTTGTCCCGTGTTGATGCCTGTAGCCACCTTAGATCGGTACTCTCTTACTCCAAGCTTCACACTTTGTGGACTTTTGCGAAGATCACTTTACTTCACCGATTTTCACGAAGGTTCACTTTTTGAGTAAATTCTTGAAAGAAACCGCACAAAAGAACTTAGTACGTCTCAAAATTCTCTCAGACTGCGCCAGTTATATGTCGGGCCGAGGAGACAGAGTTTTTAAAAAACACTTTTTAATTACTCTGGAAAATAACTTTATTTTCAATTTTCCTCGAAAATATAACAAATTTTGATTTTGACAGAAATTCGACTTTCAACAACAGAATTAAAACAGAAGTGTTTAAAACAATACAATTCACTTATATTTATAACATATTCTTATCTAATATAGTATGAGGTGTCTATTGTCTAGCTCAGCAATTATGGAGATGTAACTCGCACTGCAGTGCAGTTTCGAATCCAAATTCTGAACGAAATCCAGATTGTACACCCGTAATTATGGAGTTCTGGTTTATGAATTGAAACGTTTGTTGGTGAACTGTTTTTTCTATTACCTTTTCGATAGATGGTAAAGAATTAATTGGTCTTAAGTCAGAGGCCTTATTTGACTTAGTTACTTTAGGTATAGGAATAACTGTCGATATCTTAAGTAAATCTGGCATTGTACCCGTATCCAAGGAAAAGTTAACTATATGCAACAAGGGCTGTTTAATGCTATCAAAAGTATTTCTTAAAAAATTTTAAGTCAATATCATCCGGACTAGACTTGTTTGACATATCAAAAATAACACTCTTGAGAGTGACATAATCTAAAGTTCCAAAATCTATTAGACAATCAATGAGGGCGAAGTGTGGAATATCAGGAAAAATAATGTTATTTTTGTCTACTTCTGAAACGATATCTTTAATGCTGTCTATAAAAAAAGCATTAAGAGCATTAGGTACCTCATCCGCTTTACTTACAATTTGATCATCTATTTCTATCTCCGTTGTGTTGTTGATGTTCTATATGTTTGTTTTTCGTTTCCAATAATACCGGGCCCATGTATTAATTAAAACATAACATTTTCGTTAAATGTCCACAGTTAATGGTCCAGGTTACTCCCTATCCGAACTATCCACCTTGCCCGCTCTTTTATCCCCAAAGTTTCTAGACTGTTGAGCTCACTACCTTTAAATATTCGAATATTTAATTTTCGTGATAATAAATCACCCTTTTTCACTAAAGACACTCACGGTACGTTAGTACTTATACTTTACGCTTCGTAAACTATAACAAGTTAAAAAAATACTTTCATTTAATTTTATTAATTAGGACAAGCTAAAAATTACATATTATTCATAGTAAAATTGGTAAAATATTATGCTAGACCTTTTTTATTTATATAAGTTATATTTCTATTCTGGTCTGTCGGTCATTCTTTTTATAGAATGATTTTTTTAGGGTCAACTACTTACTTTAAAGAAATTGAAAACACGTCCAGCCTAAGTTAAATGTACTGCAATGATTTAGGGTTTTTTATTTAACCTTATATCATTAAATGACCTTCACTTTCTTTAACACTTAAGATGTATATTTGATAGTTTTTTTTATTAGAATGCAAGAAACACATTAAACATTTTTAATATTTTCAAGTTTAATTTCTTCTGATCTACCTTACATTGGCAACCAGACAACAGCATGCAGTCTTTGCCTACGGTAACTCATCGGACTACTAATAACACCCGAAGTTACTTAACTTTGCGGTATTAGTTCAGCAAAGGCTTCAGTCTTAGAAACTACATTTAAACAATAAATAAAAAACCTTGCTTAAAGTTGTAGGTAATTTTTATTAAATTTTATACAACATATTTTTTACAGCAGATGTTAAATTTTAGTTTTGTCATCTACTTCGATTAATTAACACGTTCAAATAGCCAAATAAAAAATGTAACTGTTTTTATAGCAACACTACTAAACATGTTTTTTATAATCCATACTGTGTACACTTAACTAGCTTACGAACCAATTGGAAAAAATTCAATTTCGGGTTAATTTTTTTACACAAAAATCGGTTTATTATTAACTAAAGTATAAAAACAATATACCATTCATTACATAATTATTAACTTAACTTTACTTCAAAAATTTAGGATGCCAGGGAAATTCTGGATGGTCGGCCCATCTGAAAAAAAAAAAGAAATTAATTATTTTCTGTGCTTACGAAATATTGCTACTTTCATTATTCTCTTTAAGGTTTCAAGTTAGAGATAGCAAACATTTTTTATGTTATATAAAGGTATTTTTCTATCAAAAGTTGGTTTATTAAAATACACTCATGGACAAAAATATCGAGTAATCTTGAAATCTGCAATAAGACGCAATGCTAATTGTCTGTCCCAAAAATATTTATATTACCACTTAGTTAGTTACTGTTTAATCCCACACTTTGTACACAGTTTTTAAAAAAGGAAAGCAGTAGTCAATTAAATGTCTCTTATAGATTTAAAAATGTGGGGTTTATCATTAACACAGCAAATGTTGTAATAATACACAACTGTGAGATTGTCCTTTTTTACACTTAACATTTTGCTCACCTTGTTTGATGATTTCCAAGTATATTTTTTTGGTACAGACAATTAGCATTGCTTCTTATGGCAAATTTCAAGATTATTCGATATTTTTGTCTATGAGTGTATTTTTAAGTGTCTTTTTAAAACATTATCGGACAAGTGATGAACGCGTTGTTAAATTTAGCAATGGACTTAGCAACTGTTAAAAGTTAACAACGGTTTAGAATCTTTAACAAAACGTCATTCTCAGTGTTATTCAATGATTTTAGTAGGCAACCTGTCAAAATCTGACATTTTGTAAAACATTTTAAACCGTTGTTAACTTAGCAATTGTTAAAAGTTAACAACGGTTTAGAATGTTTAACAAAATGTCAGATTTTGACAGGTTGCCTACTAAAATCTTTGAATAACACTGACAATGACGTTTTGTTAAGCATTCTTGACCGTTGTTAACTTTAACCAATTGTTCAGTCCATTGCTAAATTTAACAACGCGATCATCACTCGGCCGTATAACTTTTTATTAACGTATGAACAGAATAAAAAAATAAACTTACTTTCTGCCTCCAACACACCAGTCACAAACTCTAGCTTCTTCACCAATTTCCAGCCCTCCGAGAGTAGTCATATCATCTGCATCCAAAGTGAAATTAAAAAGGTCTATGTTTTCCTTAAGTCTATTGATTGATACGCTCTTTGGAATGATAACAATGTTTCTTTGTAGAAGAAATTTGAGAGCGATTTGGGCTACACTTTTTTTATGTTTATCAGCAATACTTTTAACAGTAGGGTTGTTTAAAATTGATGGAAATTCTCTTGCACTAAAAATAAATTAGTGCACGGTATAATGCCAGGTCTAAGTTATTGAATTTTCTACATATTTTATTAATATTTTTTGCTAGCTAGATATTGAAAAACGTATTTTTTTGGTAAATAAAGTTATACCTTATGTATTGCACATTTATATTATTTTAACCATAAAGGTAAAAGTTATTTGATAAGTTGGAAGTGACATTTTATTTTCAAAACTTACCCAACGCCCACTTTGTCATAAAATACGTTAATAGCTGGATTGGCTAAAGGTGAATAAGCCACAACGACAATACCATTATCTTGGGCAAACTTAACTAAGTCGTTTTGGGGTAAAAAGATATGATTCTCTATTTGTAATGAAGCTGGCTTGATTCTGGAGTTTTTAATTATTCTGTCGATTTGCCTTATGTTAAAATTTGAAAGACCAATTGCTTTTGCACGACCAAGATCGACTTGTTCTTCCATTTTCTAAAATAAATAAATATTAAATAAAATATATTACCAAAAATAACGTATCCCTTATTAAAAATAAATTCATTCTTTTTTTCAGTATTTGATATTTTTTTATTATATTTGCATTTTGTAAAAGATCATTATTTAACTAAAAAAAAGGGTTAATAATACCTTCCATATTGCTATATGATCTACTGGTATAGTCGCCATTGGATCAGGAGCATTTGGTCCTGCAGTGCATACTGGAAAGTGAAGCAGGTATAAATCAACATAATCTAAATTCAGCCATCCCAATTGTTTTTTAATGTATGGTTCTACTCTACAATAAACAAAACGATAATTAAGGTAATAAGTAAAATATATATATATATATATATATATATATATATATATATATATATATATATATATATATATATATATATATATATATATATATATATATATATATATATATATATATATATATATATATATATATATATATATATATATATATATATATATATATATATATATATGTTGCAGGTAAAGTAGATTGTTAAGGAAAGTTGACTTTGCCTAAGAAGAGCCAAACTTGTAAATATGAAATTTTGATGTTTTTTATTTATCCACTTTTTTGTTTAGCAAAATATCATATACGTCAAAGAACATCGTCACGTCATCAAGGCCAAGCGAACTGAGGATCAAGAGACTAAAACATTTACACAATCTCACTCTACCACGATCCTTCCTCCTTTGAGGACGTTTCCGGTAATCACCCCGTACCTGGACTTATCAGACCGTATGACCTGTGCCGACATGAGTTTACACCAACCACCCAGCCTTGAAAGCTGAGTATGGAGTTCATGGAGTTTCATTCTATAACGCTGGGCATTACCTTTCGGCTAACCTCACTTAAGTTTTCCGACAGAGGAACACGTTATATGGGTCGCATCCTTACTCAAGTTGGCCGTAAAAGCAGGGATCAGATAATCGTAGAGAAAGTGCAACTTTCTCGTCCTCTCGGACTCATCAGGAGCGCCTTGTCAGACACCGCAATCCACACTCATCTCGGCACAGGCCGTAAGTTCTGATGAGTACAGGTATGAGGTGATTGCAAGAAACTTCCTCGAAGAAGAAAGGATCGTGGTAGAGTGAAATTGTGTAAGAGTTTAAGTCTCTTGGTCCTCAGTTCGCTTGGTTTTGACGACATGACGATGTCCTTTGACGCATAAAGGTCTTCCAGTCTCCTTTGCTCTCCACGACCGCAGATTTGCGAGGCCGGTGAGGAGATGATGGGTGACTGATCCCATCTCTCGAGTTCTGGTCAGCGGATGTTTCGGCTTCGCTTCGATCTTTCAAATTATTATATATTATTAATAATATTAGCCCAAGTTAAACAAAGGTATATTTCGTAACTTAGTCGAGAATTCTTGAAGTATATTTAAGTTAAACATTTTACCTGTCCTGATGTATGGCCTCTAAGGGTAATTTAGTGGTAAGAAATATATCTTCCCTTTTTAGTTTTCCCGAAGCAAACCATTTATTTAAGACACGTCCAATAACCTTTTCATTTCCATAATCGTGAGCTGTATCAATATGTCTATAACCAATCTCCAATGCTGCGTCTAGAGCATCTTCTAACTGTTTTTCATTGTCAGCCTGTAAAAAAATTCTTATATACCCGTTTTGGTAATGTTTTATGGTGTATATATTAAATTAAAAATTTAATTTGGTATCATCTTATATTTAAAGCGCATTATGTTTAATTCTATGCTAATTACTTATGTAATTAAATTAATTCATTTTAATCACTACAAGCACACAGTGTCTTTTAAAAAGTTCATATGGATTTTTTTTAAATATTAAATTTTATAAAATTTGAGTTTGGAATAAAATGGTGCCTCAAATTACACACATTTTTTTAAAAAATGTTACAACGATATTATTGGGAAGAATTTAAAAAAAAAAACTAAAAAGTTGTTTTAATTCATTTTTATGTCCAAGTACAAAGTCAAAATCACCTACATAAAGCTAATTTTTTTACTAATTTTGGCAAATAAAAAAAAATTATAAACTTCTTCTGTTTTAACTTATATTAACGAATTTTTTTAGTAAAATACAGTAAAACACTTAGTTCCTAACAATATTTTTATACGAAGTATTGCCTTCTTTACTTTATTTTTTTTATGTCAAAAATGGGACTAAAGGATTATAAGTGATGAAAAGTTAAAACAATATTTCCACTTTTCCAAATAAACATCAATATTATATTGTTTTTAAAGTTAACAGAATGTTGTAATTAAAATATAAAAGTCACACTTAGGTGGCATTAGCTGCTGCGAAACCCTGTATCGTAAGGCTTTGCGTATGTTTTAGATTTTTACGGCTGTTCCTGCTACTTAACTCGGTTTCTTGTATTTTATTAGTATCATTTTGGGTTTTTAGACACGTTTACGATTTAGAACAACATAATTAAGTTATTTATTCGTAAAAGTGGCAAAGTTATTTCAACAACAACTTTACTTATGTTAAAATTTTTTGACCTAATTTTATTTCGAATCACAAGTTAACGAAGGCAAAAAATCTTAAAACTTCCATTAGAAAGTAAGAATATTAGAGGTTCTTTTGTAATTTGCCAAAACTTTTACAAATATATATTTATTGTAGGTTGTTTTTTATTATCTTTGGACAGTCCACGAAGGCTGAGGCCTAAGTACTAACGTACCGTGGATTTGGAGACTGGAGGGAAAAGGAAGAAATTCTGCGGGTTGCAGGTTCCATAGTCTGGACACTCTAGGAATGAAGGAATAAAGAAAGCAGGAAGTTCGGGGCCTCTCTAGTTAAACTGTAAGAGGATGCATCAAAGTTGTACTACGTGTTGTTCTGTTGGGAGCTGCCAAACCCCCACAGCTCGACGATGGGCAAGAGGAACTGTGTTTAAAGGCATTAAACTAAACAAGATTTTTGTGGCCCCAATCCAAGATAAGTTTAAGGTTTTGTGAGAGAGAAATCCGCATGGACCTACGTTTAGTTTCCAAATCAGGCCTATTTACTGGCTTGACAAATTGAATACTAGAGTAGAGGGTACTATCGTCAGCAAAACTATGAATGGGATTGATTGTGCAAGAAAGAAGATCGTTAATGGGTAGAAGAAACAGAGTGGGTGCCAGTACTGAACCTTGGGGCACGTCAGCATTAATTTGGTAGAAGCTGGAGGAATGACCATCTACAATAACTGATATGCGTCGATTAGAAAGGAAACTGGAGAGCCACGAGCAAAGCTTAGATGGAAGACCGTAAGAAGGAAGTTTGTTGTTGTTTGTTGGAAGTTTATTGTAGGTTGTTCATATTTTGTACGTGGAAATCGAATTGCATTAGAAATAACTTTTTTTATCAGTATTTTTTATGTTATCCGAAAAAATAATATTATTGACACATTAAAATAAAGGTCTATTTTGACAGAGAAAAGGTGCAATTTTAGCAAGCGAGTCTGCATGATTATTTTCATAATTTTTATTTAAATTTAAAAATAAAAAAATATATGCATGATGCTGACTTTTTGAAAGACGCTGTATAAGGCTTTTTCTTGAATAATTTAAAATTGTTTTGAACAATATTGATTTAAAGTAAATTCTACTCATATTTTTTTTTACTAGAAAATGTATAACGTCCTAACACTAAAAATATATAAAATATTTACCGGATACTTATAGACTTACTTGCCAAGTTCCAAGACCAACAACGGGAAAGTTGGATCCATTTTCCAATTTTACGGTTGGAGCTGCCATTGTATAAACTTAATTATTTGAAGTAAGGTTACTATTTAAAACAACTTTTTAATGATTACTAATAATATAAATACTTGTTTCCCTATTTAAACTAAACCAAAACAAGACAAACAGATAAGCGGTAGTGAAAAACTATATTAGATAAGAAGTGTTGCATCATAATATGACACTCAAATTGTTGTATGATATGTATTATGCAGGTGAGGATTTTTTTTACGTTCGTGGTATAAAAGTAGCATTTTAAGTATGAATCAAATTTGTATTTGCTATCGAGATATGATTTTAAGTATTTTTATTAAGTGTGTAGTGTTTTCTTATCATAAATAAGTCAAGCAACAGAAAACGGTTAACCCAAAACGTGCAGTTTGAAAAAAAAATATTGGATTTTTTTTATTGGCTTTTTGCTATTACAGTTCTTTCATATTCTACGTGCGTAGCCGCGTGTTTCACCATATAGATATACCTATGACTGCATAGCAAATTTTATATTCGGGAAGTTAATATTTATTTATTTATTTTTTTGTAAAATAATTAGTTTTAAAAAAGTTAGGTTGAAAGAGAACTTGGCCTTGACAACTGAACAGATAATAAAATGAGAGACTTACGATAATGCGGATTTAAATTAGTATGGACACAAAGACTGAGTTTGTATTCATTCTTAGCTATACCGGGTGACACAGCGGACATGTAACAGCCAATAACTTTTTTATTTATAAGAATTAATTATTGAAATTTAGGTGATGCACCTGTCATAAGAACACTCTCTTAATGACTTAATAAAACCAATTTTTTTACCTCCGGTTTGACCGAAAGTAACCCTAAATTTTATATTTTAAATAGCTCCCCGTATATATTTTTAGCCTACCTGATCCGCCTTAAAATTCTCTTTTTAACCATGTATCACACTTGTCATTTGATTTCAAAATGGCTGCCAAAATCGATTTTTTTTCCAAAATTTTAGTAGGCCATGATGTGACAATTACAAATTATTAGCATGTAAAAGGCGTTGAGATGTGAAGAATAAAGTTTAAAAATATTTGGGATTTTGTTATTTTTTTTTAAATTTTTAATTAATTAATAGGAGTTAGGAATAAAGGTTAATTTTTAAAATTTTAGAAATATAATTTTTTAACGCTTAATATTTAAAAATCCAAAAAAGGAAACTTTATTTTTTATTTAATTTAACTTTAGATCAAATATTTACTATTTCATTTAATTTATCAAAATTGGTATGCACAACTGACCTTTTAACCAAAATCAAATTATACATATTTACATTGATTCACAAACCCTTCCATTAAGTACAGGGTCTTTGATTATATTTACGTGGCTTCTGGAGCCTTTATTTTGGAAGACAGAAAAAATGTTTTATATAAAAATTGTAGGTTTTTTTCCATATTATCTTTTGAAATTATCAGTAAAAAAATATCGCAATAAAAAAATGGAGAAATATAGACAACTTCAATTTTTTTAAATGGAACACCCTGTATATTATGCGCTACAATAAAAGATCTTTTTCTGATTTCAGATATATATAAAAATATTTTATTTAAATTTAAAAAAAAAAAAAAACATTGATGATTTTTGGAAAGAACCATTCTTGAGATATTTAAGCTTAAAATATAAATAAATTAAAAAAAAATCATATTAGAATCAAGAAAGCTATGAAAACAATAAAATTGTTTTAATAAATTTGACATATTGATATTGTAAAAAATTAAAATTTTTTATTTTAATTATTAAAAGAAATTTGTATTGCTTTTTGTCGATGGGCTATTCCGAAGAAAAAAAAATTTGCTATTATGCTCTTTTTTATGGTAACAAAAATTAATGTTACGACAGTGCAAAGGGAATACTACTTATTATATCCTTAACAATGGGTACCATCTATAAATACTATTAAATACATAGTTAGAAAGTATATTGAACGAAGAAGCGTTAAAATGAAATGAAAACAAAGTTTTGGATATTCTTGTTTTTTCAGGATAATTATTATACTTTTTCTATTGGACTAGCACTAACTACTTTTAATAATTTATGTCTGTTCAGAATCTTCCTGAACAAAACATACAGGATCAACCTAAGTATGCATTGGAAATAGCCAGGTTTATGCAGCAGGATCCAAAGTTTTTAAACATAATTCTATTTACCGACAAGTCTTTCTTCACTTTAGCAGGAATGTTTAATTACAAAAATAAACATTATTGGTCCAGAGAAAACCGTCACTAAATTCAGCAGCACAACAATTTTATTGGTTCCATGGCTTTCTTGATACTAATATGAAACTCTTTTGTAATTTAATAATAATTTAAACTAAAATATTTCAAAAATGGTTCATCCAAATATCATCGTTGTATATATATTTGAAATCAGAATAAAAAGATCTTTCGTTGTAGCGCATAATATACAGAGTGTTCCATTTAAAAAAGTTGAAGTTGCCTATATTTTTCCATTTTTTTACTGCGATATTTTTTTACTAATAATTTCAAAAGATAATATGGAAAGAATCCTACAATTTTGATATAAAACATTTTTTTCTGTCTTCAAAAATAAAGGCCTCAGAAGCCACGTAAATATAATCAAATACCCTGTACAAGCCCAGATAAAGCCAATTATCTGGGGTACAAGTACAGGTAACAATAATGCGCCAAGTAGGCAATGTAATAACCCAGCATAGGATAACAAAAATGTTAAACGTATGAAGAGGTCCATGAAAGGAAAAGACAATTTTTTGTAAAAAAAAATTAATTAATAATTAAACCTATAACACATAGGTGAACCAAACAATTATCATAGAGAAATGTAGATATGTATAATTTTGGGATTTTAATAAAAAGACAGTTCTTTATACTAGTTCTGATAAATTATATAAAAAAGTAAATGTAAATGATCTAAAGTTAAAATAAATAAAAAATTGAGGTTCCCTATTTTGGATTTTAAGATATTAAGCATCAAAAAAATACATTTCTAAAATTTTAAAAATTAACCTCCATCTCTAACTCTTATTAATTGAAAAAAAAACAAAATCACAAATATTTTTAAACTTTATTCTTCACAACTAAACGCCTTTTACATGCAAATAATTTGTAATTGTCACATCATGGCCAACGAAAATTTTGGAAAAAAAATCGATTTTGCAGACATTTTGAAATCAAATTACAAGTGTAACACATGGTTAAAAAGATAATTTTAAGGCGGATTAGATAGGCTAAAAATATATACAGGGTGCCATTAAAAATATAAAATTTAGGGTTACTTTCGGTTAAACCGGAAGTGAAAAAATTGGTTTTATTAAGTCATTAAAAGCTTGTTCTTATGACAGGTGCATCATCTTAATTTTAGAAATTAATTCTTATAAATAAAAAAGTTATTGGCTGTTACATGTCCGCTGTGTCACCCGGTATAAAAAAAGACTTGGCTTATTATTATGTAATAAAAAAATAAAAGGTAAAAGTAACCTTAAAAGGAAGATTAATAATGTTTAACACTATTTTATTTATTTCATACCATCTGATATACCCTCGATTACCTTATTAATTTGAGTCCAGTAGGTTAGTCATTACAGTATCAGGGCCGGTAAGTGTCGCTAAGCAACACATAATATTTTAATAAAAACTACATTACAAATGTATCTGATTTTGCATCCCACTTTTAAGAAAATCTTCAGATAATAAATCTTTTTACTTCTGTTCGGATCTATTTTAAAAAACTGCCAAATAACACAGCCCCACAAAATAAAAAAAGTCCAAAGTCCGTAAGACTTAACCATGGTATCTTCATATTTTGAGGTCGCCGAATCCAAATCCAGGGTCTGTATGATCTCATCAGGTTAGGGTCAGAGGTATTTCAAGTTGAAATCTGCAAAATTGCACAGCCCAAAAAATAATATTTAAGGTTCGAAAGAAAGACTTGATCATGGTACCTTCGTGTTTTTGAGGTCGCTAAATCCGAATCCGGGGTCAGTTTGACCCCATCAGGTTAAATCTGCAAAATTAATCGCAACCAAATTTGAAGAATAAATCCGTGGTGTAAAATTATAATTTTGCAAATTTGACCTTGAAATATCTTTCGACCATGACCCGATGGGGTCAAACTGACCACGGATTCGTATTCAGTAACTTCAAAAAGATAAGTATACACTTTTTTTAAATTTGGTTGCGAATAATTTTGCAGATTTGACATTGCAATGCCCTTGACCTTAACCTGATTTGGAGTTTAAGAAAACATAACATCCCTAAGGGACATGCTTATTTATTTTTCTTCCATATTTTGTTAGTAAAAAAACATAATTTGTTTAAAAGAAATAAAATAACGTAATGCGCTACTAAGACAATAAAAAAATGTATAAATTAAAACTAATTACTTTTCCCCCTAGTTTTTACTAGAAATGAATGATCTATGTGGTTCTAATTTTATATCGCTTCATTAAACTAAGCATAATTATTTAAGACGGCAGGGCAATGTGCTTCATGGGTTGTTACCAGTTAATTTTACATATATTTAATAGTAATAACACATAAAAGTTGTGCTTTCTTTTTATTTAAAATAAATTATTAAAAATTGTTAAGATATGTGTTATATAATGCTTAAGACTATTTATAAATTTAAGATATATTTTCAGAAGTATTAATATTTTATAAGTACAAAGATAAATCTGATTGCAAGATGACATGCAATAATTTATTAATAATATGTATTTAATAATATAATATAGACAATTACTATTAATAAACTTAAACGTACTAAAGTTTATTACATTTATTAAAGTGTTATAAAAACCTATAGTATACCCTGTAAGATTACGCAATTTTCCAAGAGGTAACTAAAAAAAAACGAAGACAGTGTCCAAAAATTTATGTTTCCTACGATTGATACGAAAGCACCAATTAATTCACGAGAAAAATAAAGCCCAAAAGTGACTAGTTTCATACACCTATGTAAAAGTTTGTCTCGCGGTTAAAACTGTGTGAAAAATATGGCTTACTTGATATTTCATTCATACTCTGATATCTTTGCTGTAAAAGGTGGCTTCAAAACGCAAACAAAAGTTCAATAAACCTGGATTAAGAAGGCGATGGTTTTCGGTTGCCGGGTTACCGTTCATTTCTTTCCCATTTTTTATAATTTCAATTTAATATATTGTAAACAATTAACTTTAATGGTACCCCAAAGAACTAAAATAGTGCAGTCGTAGAAAAATTATAGTTTAAAACTCGTTTAAAAACATTCACAGTCCTCTGACTTATGGTATTCCTCTGCGGCTAGTGCCACCAAACGATCACAATCGTGTAAAAAACACTCTTTTCGAAACTTGTTGTACAGTTTACCATTACTGCTAAGGAAAATTATAAAAAAACCAATGACATTTTCCACCTCCTTACTCAAAGGGTATAGATCTTTGTGGGTCCAAATCACGTAAAAACGTTTAAAAACAATTTTTGATTAATTTATTATAAATAAAGAGAAGGCACAAAAACATTGTTTTATGTTTTATTTCTATTAAATATAGGTAAAATAAGCTGGTTACAACCCATGCAAGCACATTGCCCTGCCGTCGTAAAAATCATGCTTACTTTATTAAAGTTGTATAAAAGAAGAACCATATAGATCATTTATACCCATTAAGAATTTAAGGGTAAATATATGTATATATATGTATATACATGCTCAAGAGCATTTCAGGTGCAAAATTTTAAAATTAATCGTATCCAAATTAAAGGTCTGAAAGGCTTGACTATGGTATCTTTATGTTTTTGGGGTCGCTAAACCCGAATCCGGGGTTAGTTTGACCCCATCAGGGCAAGGGCATTTCAAGGTCAAATCTGCAAAATTTATCGCAACCAAATTTGAAAAGGGTATAGTTATGTTTTTGAGGTCATTGAATATAAATCCGTGGTCAGTTTGACCCCATCGGGTCATGGTGAAAAATTTCCAAGATCAAATTTGCAAAATCATAATTTTTCAGATTTGACCATAAGTACACACTCTACAAATTTAGTTGCGATTAATTTTGCAGATTTGACCTTAAAAGTCTCCTGACCCTAATCTGGTGACGTCAAACTGACCCCGGATTTGGAATCAGAGACCCCAAAAACGTATGACACCATGGTTAAGTCTTTCAGACCTTTAACTTTTTTTATTTTGTGGCGCTGTGTTATTTAATATTTTTTTTTTAAATAGATCCGAACAGGAGTAAATCCATTTATTATCTGAAAATTTCCTTGAAAGTAAGATACAAAATTAAATACATTTCCAATGTTTTTGAAATGTTTCTTTAGTTTTTATTATAATATTTTTTGACTTACTTTTTTAAATGATTAAATCAATTTTTATCGACAATGTAATTAAGCCAAACAAAAATTTAATGAAGCACTTATAAGACAAAATAGAGTTGACGATGTTGGCCACAAGATAAAACGTTTAATGGCAAATCTAAAAGCACCACTTTATAGCAAAAAAGAGGCAGTACAAAAATACAATTGGTTTTAAAATATTACTATCAATAAAGTAGAAGAAGTACCCCCATACAGCGTCTAAAAATTCAGTTTCCTGTGGAAAATTCCGGAAATATATGGAATTTTAAAACTTTTTAGAAGGCATATTGCTAGTCACATAAATGTGTAACTTTACCTTAATTTAAGCGTCTTATTGTGGGTCACACCAGACATGTTTTTATTAATGTTTAGTATCGTATTTCAGCTTAAAGGTATTTTTTAATTTTTTCTCTACGATTTAATTTAGATTAAGCTTTAACTTTTTTTGTAATATAATCAGATAAAATTATTAAAAGGTCTATTTGTTACTCAAAAAATTTTACACTATTTTACACTTTTTCTATCCACGTAACCCTTAAATACAATTTCCATAAGAGCGCTTACGTAAAAAAGTGTAAAATAGTGTATACTATTTCTTCATAACAAACAGACCCAAATATAAGTGAATAAATAGGTATTTACCTTTTTTTTTCAAGATGGGAAATAGAGGAGGACCAAGAGGTCAGCTCATTGTTTGAGATGCCCTCAGACAGGACAACCCCTCGTTTCATCTTCAATAGACACTTTGTATTGTCATACCAGATAGGAGGATAAAAGGGGGGCCCTCCAATCAAAGCCGATCATATCTGGTATTCAGATGGCTCCAAGACCAACAAGGGTGTAGGAGCTGGCATCTTGGAGATAAACCTAGAGAAAAGGTAATCTTTTAAAAATCGGTCAGCAGCTACGGTTTTTTCCAAACGGAAATCGCAGCAATAGTGCATTTCGCCGTGAGGATTAAAAAAAAAGGGGGTAAAGGAAAAAAAAACGTCATTTTCCAGATAGCCAAAAAGGGGGCCCGAAACGTTCCCCAAAAAAAAAATTCCAAACTAGTCGGGAACTGATACAGGCCCCCGGGAAAAAATCGGCGGGAAACAAACTTTCGGTAGCCTGGGTACCAGGCCCGAGGGCCATCCAGCCAACGAAGAGGCCGACGACTCAGCCAAAAGAGGCTCAGCCGGGAAAAGAAAGGGCCCCAAGCCATTCTGCGGATCGGGGGTCTCTTCAAAGCATCTATTAAGAGGGACAACAGTTTCAAAGCTGGGGGTACAAACACCGGGGCAACGAAAGGGAAAGCAGTTCATTAAAACCTGCTCGGCCAAGTTTTCATTTAAACCACTGAGCCCCAGCCCTAAGGTCGTAAGGGGGAAAGGGGGGAAATAACAGGACATTGTAAACTAACAAGACCTGGAAAGAATAAATTTGGGGGGCCCCTAACAAAGAACATCTTGAGCACGTTTTTTTAACGTTATTCCAAAAAATAACTGTGATAACGTTTAATTTTTAAAAAATTTTTTTGTCATGTCTGTTTCGTTAAAAATTAACATATCGCCCGTTTGCTTAAATGTACCCCCCCAGAGGTTGTTACATTTTTTTTTCAAGACGCCAAGTTTACAAAAAAAGATTTATTAGCTTTAGTATTAGAACATAACCTTACTATATTTTAAAAAAAAAATTGTGTTTTCCTTTCGTATTTTGTGGTTGTAAATTTAAAGTTTTTTCTTGTAATAAAAGGGAAATATGGAAAAAGGGAAAAAAGGATATTACACCATTTTGTACTACACTTTAGTTTTTATGTATGTACATATATAGTTAAACTGACCAAAACCCAATTTTGAAGGTCAG